>JABJVR010004644.1:59489-74683 GCA_025773905.1 Chitala chitala
ATTCATTTTTTATAACGATGTTCAATTATGTTTTGTATAAATTTTGTTTATTTACTTCTTCTATTTCTCCACAACTTGTGTTGGCCGCCCCCCCCCCCCCCCATAAAGTTGTAATACTCTTTATTGGTAATTACTACACCTGTGTATTGTTATTTTTTGTTTAATAGCAGTGCTTTAAAATTCTTTTTAACGACATTCCCAACAGCCTCATGTTCAAGCAGCACGACCAACGTAAAATGACACCTTATGTGATTTTAGAGCATCTCTGGAAAGTAAAGCAATGACATAACATATAGATGAAAAACTGAGAAAGCAGACGTAGAGCCGATCAAATAACATTCACATTCTCTCATCCTGCCTCGTTAGTCTGACGGCTCAGAGGAGTAAGGAATGGTTGAGTTCTACTCTAGAGCTGATGTGAAGCTTGCACGTCTGCTGGTTAATGTGGAATCGGTAAGGTTTGGTGGTGATGTGTGGTGACAGCTGCTTTTGTGTTTGACAGCCTGAGTCCAAGGGTGGGCCCAGATTCTGGCTGATCTTTCAGTCCTGAAATCCAGAGTGAGGTGGCCCAGCCTTGTGTGTCTGGCCATCTCTTCCACCCACACTGCCTGCTTAAGTAGCTTCCATCAGAACTGGGCAACTGTGAGCCCGTACTTGCACTGTTTAATTTATTAACTTTAATAAAGTGCCCACATGATGGCCTCTTAACATTCAGGCTGGAAATGCCAGAAACTGCTATTATTTTTTGACGTTGAAACAAACAGCTAGTCTGAACATTTAATTAGGTTCAGTTGAAACAAGCAAAAATGTTCTTCTGTTGGTATGTGTAGGTTCAGTACTTATTTGTCATGTTTGTTCTGGCTGATATGTAGGTTACAGTGAAGATGTACCTGATGTCTGGTATCTAATCAAATTTCACAAACACAAATGTTTTAGGAAAATATAATGAAATCTAAAACTGTCTGAAAATGCACTTTTAACTAACAGTTAGAATTGATGGGATGACTTTTTAAAATGACTGTTTAAGGCCAAGGCTGTGTTTATTTTATCCCATTCCTTAAAATGTGCTGATCTTTGCAGCCAGAGATCCAGGAAAGAAGAGCACCCCTGGGCCTTGGGTGGGTGGGGATTAGTTTGGACAGAGTAGAAACAGGAAAGCACCAGTGGAACACAGGGCAGAGCTCTTTGGATGACCTCACATGACCCCACTGCACTGTCGCAACTGTACCTGACCTATGACCTGTCTCAGATGCTACCCATAGTCCAGTGCCACGCAGTTAAACAGCCAGAGTGCCCCTTTGTACATACCCCTATGCACACTCACGCAAAGCACACTTCTGTCCTGAAAAGAAGCAGAAAAGGCTGTCAGCTGCATGACTTTCCAGAACTGTGAGTAGCGTTTATTACACACTGAGAGCTGCGTTCTGTGAAGTCTGTGTAATTCTGTCATTTCAGGCCCATTCAGAAGTGCCTCCTGACTTTAAACCTTTCATACATTCAGCCGTTGTTCAATGAGTAGAAGAATTTTCTAGAAGTTCTGTTCTGTTAACAATACCAGAAATTATAGAAGTCACTTGTAAAGGCCATGTGTGTGAAAGTTGGTTGGTTATTTTATTTTGCATTAATATCATTATACATCAATATCTGACTTAATTTTAGTCATAGTAAAAATCAGATAGCTACAGTAACATGGGTTGAGATGTGTGTATTCGCTTTTGAACTACAGTATTGCAGTAGGATTTTTTTTTATTAAGATGTGGACAAATTTCAGTAACACTACAGTACATTTAAGAATCCTTAAAGTACGTTCCCAGCGCGGCCTTGGTGTTAAAATGTGTGTGTTAATGCCGTTACAGAATGTGAATCACATTCTTCTCCTGTACTTGTCACTTCCATCTTTCTGGCATTGATATATAGTTCAATTAATGTTTATATAGTGGCTTTGATATGAGTGTGTCTCCAAGACATTTAATGCAGATAATCCACAGTGAGTAATACCACCGTCTTCAGGTTGGGATGGTCCTGTAGACATTCCACTTGCCATGTCTTTCTAGGAAGCGTCTTGCAGTGGAGGAAGAGGACAAGCCATGCACCAGTTCATCAGCCAAGAAGTCCAAGGGTAGGAGTGGCTTTGGAGACTTCAGCTCCTGGTAGATCTCCACTCCCACCTGCATCATCACCTGGACTTTAGCCCACCCCCACACAGCTCCAGGCATGCTACCATCTGACACTGATGAGGGGGAATTGCAAGCCAGATAATTCCTCACAAGCAAGCCATTCTTCTGATTCTTTTTCTATCTTCAGAATATTAATACTGGTAACAGGATCACATGGCAGCGGCAGTATGTTGGAGGAAGTCATTTTTAATATATAACTGATTCTGCTTATAATGTAATTCATCCAGTGGTGTGGCTGCAGAAAACTATAAAAGTCACATGATAAACCTTCAGGGCAGCAAAATAAAAAAAATAAATAAATAAATAAAAAGGTTTCAGGGTTTTTAGGATAATGAAAACAGAATTCAGTTTGTGTGCAGGTGAGTCATTTAAGTTTGACGTCAAATTCTGACTCGCTAAATGGAGTTTTCTTTATAATGCTGTCTAATTGGATGTGTTAAATGTTCTTGTGTAGACTTATCAGTTCAACAGGTCACTGTGTGGCTGATGAACTATCAGCTTAGTTTTTTTTTTTTTAATCTCTTAGGACAGTGTCAAACCTGCATATGTATTTTATAACTTTTTCTCCTGTAAAAGGTATAATAAAATTATTCAGAGGAATGCGTCCTTTCCTGTGTCGCAGTAGTAGACAGGGGTTATTAAAAGGATCACACTATCTATACTCTTGGTGCCATAATGAATGAACGTCACCTTCAGTAATGTGGATGTGTCCAGGCCATGCTAGACACCTTTCAGTGCTTCCAGAATGCAATTGAGATGGAAAACATGCTGAAAAACATTGTTTACGGATTCTGCATGAGTGACACCCTTGTAGGACAGTTTGTGTTCCCCACTTGTCTCCTCCCTGGCCCTGGTCCAGGCAGACACAGGTAGTCGTGAGTGTATGTCCTCCTGCAGGCAGAGCAGGTGGGCTGGGCTGAGCAACATGTTGAGTGGTGATTAAACACAGCCATGTAACCTGAATGCAGCCATTGTGTCACCTGCTCAAAAACAAGCGGCAATAGATAAAAGACTCCAGTTAGCAGTAACGGAGTAACGGTAATGGAGTCTGATCAGGTTGACATTGGCATGCGTTAATTGTGCTTTCTTGATATAAAGAGCCTCCTAGTGTGTTTATACCACTTGTGGGATAGTTGATAAGGAAGCCACTTTCATGCCTTTTCCTTCACGTTTGTCTTCCAACTTTGGGCTAACAGTGGCTACCTTCATTCCAGCTGTAACTTCTAAAGATGCAGTTTTTAGTTTTTGTTGGTTTAGCTGCACGAGCTGAACGTTAGTCCTCGAATAGAATTTAATGCCATTAGAGAATATGAATGGTCTTCTCTTCATACACGTGTCACTTCCATCTTTTTACATATATATGAGCGTGTGTGTGTGTATTTATATGTAAATTCAATGTTTATATAATAGCTTTGACACCAGAGTCATATGTACTTTAAGTTTGTTTGCTGGGTTTTAAATGAAACAGGTGTAAGATAAGCACATGTCACACACATTTCCAAAAGCCTACCGCCCCCCCCATCACCACAAGATGAATCACTCTTGTCACCTGTTCATTCAATGTGATGGTGGGTTCTGCATGAGCAGGTGTGGAGCAGGAACTTCTCATGGGTATTAAAATATTTACTGGCCCCACAGTATCTAATCTCTCTTGCAGTCGTAGCCTGAATGAAGGATCCAGTCAGTCTCTACATTATTTATCCCTGCATGTTGCTCTCACGCCTGTTAATGTGCACGTAACCCACGTAACCCTGCTCCAACATACCTGTCAGTAAGGTCACCTGTTAGGACAGGTGAGCAGGCTACCTGAGGAGTGAGTATGCCCATATACGCCAGTTCCTATTGGTCAGTAAAGTTTTCACAAGGCCTGTGCATTTGAGGTCATGTTGCAATAGTTTGTCTTTCTCATGGAAACTGAATTTTCAGAATACAATTTTTGTAAACATCATAGAGTTACAGTGTAACACATGAGCAGAACCCTGTCACTGTTTCTGCTCTGCAGTACTGTGGTGCAAAGGTGCTACAGCTTTTATATGTGAACTTGGCATGTCAAACTAGGCTGGGAGGACAATTTATCTTTGAGAGCATTTGAGGGATTTAGTTACTCATGCTGTCACTGACACACAGCCTGATGTCTGAAGATATTTTTCCATGCCAAAAATATGAGCATGGCTTGGGATCTGTTGTCACTTCTTGAATCGAAGCTTTCTTTCAGAAATAGGTTAGGGAGAGTGTGCTTTGTGCCTTGTTAGGCACACCAGTTGGTTTTTATTGTCATCAGACTGACACTGTTGTCACTTATCATTTTTAATGGCTGTGATGCTGGGAAATGGCTCAGATGATGGTGGAGTCATTTCTCCATAAGGCTGCCTACAGTCCACCTCTCCTGGAATAGGCCAGCATAGGCTTCGTGATTGACAAAACATCACATAGGGGTGTGATGCCTTACTCTGTGATTTCTGTATGTTTCTGGTTGTACACAGCTGTTTTGCTAACAATAACTGAGGAGCAGGTCACTATGGATCTTTGTTTATTTTGCTGACTGCATCTGCTGACACATTGCAGAATGTTCAAGCACCATCACCACTTTTGTTGGGGGCAGCCAGGGGGTGTTCCTCACTTTGATAGAGCTCAATCTCTGGTGTTGACTGTGTTGGGCATATAGAGTGGTTTAAGGTTTTAATACATTGCACAAATTAAACATTAGAATACAGGTTTTACAATTCAGCCAGGGTTACTGTCTGAAAAACAAAGGATAGAGTCTAGGTCTGTCAGATACTGATAACTGCAAAGTGCCTTGTGGCAACTCACTGAAAGGGGCTGTATAAAAAATGGAATACAGCTGCTCACCCCAGAATGATAATAGAAATTCAAAAGTAGTTTTATCAGCAGCTCTTAATATTCATTATATTCCATCCTTCATCTACACAGTCCTGTTCATTTCTAGAAGACTTTCGATTGTTTTAGAAGGGCACTTGTTTTTAATACCACCCGGTTTAAAGATAGTAAATGCCTTGGATGTCTTTTAATCTAAAAACTAAATGAATAATCCAGGGAATAAGGTTCAGAAAAACCATCTTTCATGAGTGAGAGGCACACTGTAGGCCCTGAGTAGGGTTAAAGCTGTGCTGTTTATGAATGGAAGACACTGATCGGTGAGGTCATCTCTATCTTCAGGAGACAGTGAGGGGGAGTTGAATGCTGGAGTGACGATGACAGGCTTTCAGCCAGAATTAGGACTGCTCTGGGGAGAAGGACAGGCTGGGAGGGCTCGCACTACAGCCGCCAGCAAACATCAGCATCACGGCCAGCCCCAGAAGCGCCCTGTAGGAGCACCCCATAAGCAGTGTACCAGCACACTGTTACCCCTTCTGTTCACTGGTAGGTTCATCCAAATCCAGGCATGAGCAGTGGAGTAATCTAATGAATAATACTACTGTGTTACAGTACTTAAGTATTTGTGGGGAGTATCTGTACTTGAATTTTAAAATTTCTGTTGACTTTTATTCCACTACTAATCTTAAATAAAATGCACACTTTTACTCCAATACATTTCCCACTTAGCATTTTTGTTACTTTATCCAAAAAAAAACGTGCTCCCAAGGGTCTGGCTTTCAGTCTGTGAGTTCAGCATAAGAATCTTGGACAGGTCAACAGAGCAGCAGAGAGAAGCTCTCATGGAAGCAGCAGCATCCTCCTCATCCACCAAGCAAGATCTCAAACAGCCCTTTTGTATGTGAAAATTATGTTTCATTTCCTAAGAATTATGTGGATGCTGTTCCTTTGTGTTCTATGTATATTTACTGGTAAAGAAATTTCAGTAACAGTAAAATGTACAATGTCAGATGAATAAGAACTGTAGTATATTCTGAATACACACTATCTGTATAAACAGTTATTAAACACACTTAAACCCTACAACCCATAAAAAGCAAAAAAACAAGGGAATGAAGAAAATATAAGAAGACAAGTTAAAGTACATAATGTAACCAAAAATAGCTGTGATGAATGATCAACTCCCCACCTCAATCCAGGATAATGGAGTTGACAGAGTTAAAATTAAATATAAAAGGTTGCCACACTGTAAAGAAGGAATGAGCTCTTCCTCCTTGACTCAACTTGATTTTTTTCCGGTTTTACGAAAACACACAAGTTCGCCATCTACAGACATATAGCTGGGGAACTAGGGAATTTCCAGGCACACAAGATTAGGCGCTGAGCCAACCATGATAAGAAGATATCCTTCTGCCTGTGGTTGAGGGGACCAGATGGGTCATCAGACCCACCAAACAGAACACTGAAAGTACATGATGTCAGCAGGATTCCCAAAACCTCAGTATTGTTATATTTTGAGGTAGAGGGCAAAAAAGTAACAAACATTAAATGATTAGCTGCATTGGTCACATTGGGGATAGCAGGATAAATTTGAGATAATTTTTACAGATGCACTCTTACGTGGTATCTTGAATTGCATTAGAGAGATGTGGTAACTGCAGTTTAGCTCCAGACTCAGCTCCTACTCCCATTCAGTAACAACTCCCACGATGCTGTGATTGTCCATTGGTAGAATAGAGCTATACAGCTGAGAAATTAGAGCTTTGGTATGTGGCAAGAGTTGAGAAAGGCCTTTCCATTGCTGCTTAGGAGGTATAGAGGGAAACTCAGGAGAAGCACAATGTCTAATGTGAAAATAACGGAATAAGTGAGACTGAGACAAAACCAAAAGAGGAGGACAAGTCAGTAAAGAAAGAAATACATGTGTAATGCATTATTATTATTATTATTATTATTATTCTTGTTATATTAAGTTATAAAAGACATTTACAAATAGATCATGGATATTTTCAGTTTCCTATCTATGCTAGTTGTTAAATAGAGACAGCTCCTATATAAGAGACACAACGCAGGCATGGAAGCTGGCTTAAAGCAACATCAAAATTGGTTCCATATGTTACAGGAGGCACATACACCTGGGTCGTTTGTGTACCGTGAAAGGAGTGCAGGCAGTGAAGAGAACAGTAGGGCAAAAGGGGGGTTACAAGTGCGAGAATAATCCTCAAGCTGGCACCAGTGAGCCAGGGGGCGGGGCATCCAATACACATACTTTTGAATTCTGTCAACCCAGTAATAAAACGAATTGTTGGGTAGTGAGAGTTCCACAGGGAGTCTGCATTTTTGGAGTGTTTAATATATCACAATAATCTAATGTCAAGTCAGTACAGTCTGAACTAAATAGTTGTTGCATTGTACGATCTGTTTATTTTCAGCAATTGTGTTACTCGGTTGCTTTCCTTGGATGTCTTTCAACGACTGCTTAATGGTGCACAAACAAAAAAAATTCTGACCTGACAGGAATGTGTTGAGCCAATGGAAAGTTGGACATGGTGAACATGGCTAGAGTGTTAGAGTGTGGAAGGGAGTTGTTGGATCAGCCTTCAGTAAGCTGGGAGATGCATCTGTTTATTTTAAAGGGGAAAAGGATGGTGCATGAAAGGTTAGAGGTAAATGAATTGAAAGATGGTAATGATAATGTTCACACGTTGTGAGCACTGTTTGTGACAATAAAGTTTTAAATGTAGCAAATAGGCTTTAATCCATTTTTATAAGAACAAAGCTTATACTGTACATGTGATGGGTTCGGTGATTAATTGCCAGTTGGGGTGACAAGGTTTATTTTAACCCAGATTCATTAATTAAACTCATTATTGGGAGCAGTGGACCAATAGCCCCAGGCACCCAAAAACAAATAACACCAGTGGTTAACAGTCATGAAGTAGACCTTGTTCTGGTGATATGTGTGTGTGTGTGTGTGTGTGTGTGTGAAAGAGAGCGCGAGAGAGCAGGTCTACAGAAAGGCACTGTCTGTGCACATATGTTTGCACTGATCCTGAAATAAACATTAGGGCTAAATTTAGCTGACCCCAGGGTAGCAGAGTGGGCTGCTCTTAACACAGCCTTTCCACAATCCGTTTTTTCCATCTTGACTCCCCCACAAGTCCATACTGGAGTGATTGTGGATTGAAGCTCAGAGGAATGGGTGGGAGTTATGACAAGAGAGCAGAACCTGGGTGAGAGTGGGCATGTTGCCCAGGCTAATGGCTTTCATACGCAACATGACTTTGATTAGCCACCCAGCACATTTCCTGCACAGTACCAGAACCACTCACCTCTCTCCTTCCTGGCGTGGACACCAGATGAGCCAGAAAGAAGGGAGGTTGAGCAAGAATGAAGCTGACACTAATGAAGAGGCAGAGGACAAGAGGCGTGGCCTCAGAAAGCAGGAGACAGAAGCAGATGCAGCAGATGCAACATGGGAAGGCCCACAGAGCATGAGTGATGCTTTTCTAGCCAATCAGAGGAGAAATGTGTCTCTCTCAAGTAACTTACACTTATCCCTTAAAGACAGTGGATAAGTGTTAGATACTACTTTATTATACGCCTAAATAGCGTAACATCCCCCATAAAGGACGGTTTGACAACTACAACATATTGGAAGTATTTTATTTTGATTTGACAAAACAAAACTGTTGTAAAAAGTGTTTTTGTGAAAGTTGGTGATGCTAATAATTAGCACAATAATGGTTTATTTTTAAATGGTTTATAATTTGTATTTTTGTGAAATATCAGATTGATTTATGCTGGCATTTCAGTGAGAAGTGATACCAGAATGTAATGTGCATCCCTCGTTACAGACTGACTGAGCCATGCAGTGTTATCACCAGTGTGCAACGTCATTGTGTCCTTGAAACATCACTAATACAAAAAGTGTGCTCATCATTACAGATCACACATGATCACACACAACCACATATATTACACAACCAAATCACAAGGCATAATCACAGGCAAGATTTTTTTCACTTCTTCATTCCTACTATTTTATAGTACCAAACTTGTACCTGCTGCGAAGCGATAGCAAACCAAGTGTACCCTGTCTACTATGGGGCTATGGAGGGTGACCCCTGCAGACTGGCATGAGGGTTGGTTTTACACGTTCAGCTCGAAATAGTAATGTCAGGTCAGCTTTTGTGTTCGCCATCCACTGGATGAAGGATGGAGGTGAGGTGCAATGCCACCAAAGTGGCAGGTTATTGTGGGAAGGATCACGGCAGAATAAAATTTGGCAATGAAAACTGACTTTGGAATATGGAATGTCACCTTGATGATGGAGAAGGACCTGGAGGTGGTGCTAGAGGTGTGAAAGTACCAGCTACATCCCCATCCTCAGATATGTTTGTGAATTTAGAGTTATGACTGAAAAAATAAGATCATACATATAAGCAGCTGAAATGAGCCTTCTCTCCAGGCCTGCTGGGGTTTAGACAGGATGAGGGGAAACTCAGTAGATTGGGATACCTTCATAGTACAGCTGCTGTTCCTCTGGTCTGAGAGGAACCAGCTGAGGTGGTTTGGGCATATAATACAGATGTCCCTGGAAGGTTGTTGTTGGGGCTCACACAGGCACAATCCAGTGGGCAGAAACTTCAGGGAAGGCCCAGGATGTGCTAGTGACATTATAACTCCAAGATATGTTGGGAGCACCTCAGTGAAAAGTGGGTGAAAGGGAGAGTCTGGTTTGACCGGTTTGGCCTCCTGCCTCTGCAACCTTCATTTGGACAAGCAGGTGGAAATGACTGACTGACTGACAGACACATTCACTTCCTCACTCACCCCTCTCACTCACTCACTCAGGAATTTGTGGACAACAATGATGTAACTCCCTGAAGTCATCAAGAATTGCACTTCCTGTTTAATGAGGAACACAAATAATGGACCCTCAAAGTTTCATGCCCCTCAACTTAAAATATACTTTTTATATCTAAAAAAATTTATTTTGCAGATTTTAAGATTTTTAAGATTGTGTTGTCTTCCTTCATCATCTTCCACGTCAGTTTAGTCTCCTGCCATCTCACCTGGTAAAAGCTTGTATGGCTTCACTCTCCTCCCTTATAACTGACATTATTCATACCTCTTTTGCCTCTGCTCTTGCCCCATCATCTCTCAAAACAAACACAATAATTTCAGTCTTTAAGAAACCTGGTACTGACCCCAATAATCTCAGTAATGTTTGTGCAATAGCAAGTCCCCCCCAATCTCAAAAATTGTAAAAAAAAAAAAAAAAAAAGCACTTGCAGCACAGGTTCCATACCCAGTTTATTCAAACCAGAAATGTTTATTTTCAGCCTTTCCATGTCACCGGTGATGCTCCCCAAGGTTCTGTTTTAGGCCCCCTTCTGTTCCTCATCTATTTTCTCTCCCTTGATCACATTTTAGGAAGTTCAGCATCCATTTCCACTGTTATGCAGATAACACACAGCTCTGTATGTCCAGAAAGTCTGACTGACTCTGCCTTTCCACACTCCTGTCTCACCAACTGCTTACATGAAATTGAATCTTGGTTTTCTTTCAAGTTTCTTAAACAGCGATAAAACAGAGGTTCTCCTTCTAGGTTCCAAATACACTCATTCTAAGCCTGAAAGTCAATAATTTTTCAGTCTATTGACTTTCTCAGTCTCTCCCTTTCCTCAGGTTATAAACGTGTAGGTCATCTTTGACAGTGCCCTATCTTTTTAATCCCATATTAATGTTGTGTCACCATGTCATGTTACTTCAATCTTCATGGCATAACTGATCTCTGTCCATCTTTTACTCTACAAAGCATCACCATTCTCATGTTGCTTCTTACATTGATTTTATGTAATTCTATTCTGTCTGGCCTCCCACATAAGCTCCTCTAAAAATGTCAACTGATTCAGAATTCTGCTGGCCATATCATAACCCAGGTCCCCTGCATGCACCATGTCAGCTGTTTCCTTCAACAACTTCACTGGCTCCCTATCAAACTCAGTATTGATTTTAATTGATCCTTCCTCACTTTCAAAGTGCTCTGTAACCTTGATCCACCTCACCTTTCAGAACTCATGCAATGCTACATACAGCTCACACAGTATACAGGTCATACAGTCCTATACAGCTCATACATATACAGGTCATACAGTCCTATACAGCTCACACAGGTCATACAGTCCTATAGCCCTGCTCTCATTCTTTGATCCTCCACACCAAGTCTCTTCTTACACCCCCTGCCCGTGTGACCACTATGGGTTACAGCACCTTTAATCACACTGTTCTCCATCTCTGGAAGTCACCTGCCAAAAACATCCCTAATACTGACTCTCTACAAATATTCACATCACATCTAAAGACTCACATTCAAAATTGCTTATTCTGCATGATTTTAGGCTGAATTTCAATGAAACACATACTTTTATCCAGTTACAACATTATGCAGGCTATTATTATTATTATTATTGTTGTTGTTGTTGTTTTTGTTGTTGTTGTTGTTACATACCCAGTTGATCTTGTTAGATACAGTATAGGGACTGGACTTCTGTTAACATTTGGAGAGCCTGTATTCAGGGCTAGTTCAGTGCCTGATTGCCCTCTAGCTAAAGTAAGCTGTTTCTCTTTCAGTTTTACTGCTTATTGACAATGACAAGCTTCTTTGTGTTTCTCACAGCTGTGCAGAGTAGCAAAATGAACTGACTCACAGAACACACACTGAATGACAAATGTTCAGATATCTGAGGTTCTGGCTATAGTGTTTGAAACTGCTATACAAGCCAAACCATCACAATGTTCAAAGGTTAGCACAAGGTCAGTTTTATTTCTACATATAGCTATAGCTGCCCTGCCAAAAGGAAGCCAGGGTGTTGTTTCCCATCCGTGATTCAACTTCCCATGTAGGCAGACGGTATTTAGTCTGACACCTGCCAATCCGCTTCCCCCACACTGAGACAAGCTGATGTTTTCTGTGTGGAAAGTTCCAGAAAAACATCAGTCAGGTACTCATCAGTCCTGGCCTATGTATTGAAATCTGTTCAGGGTCGTCTTTAAGTAACTGTGCAAGGACAGTGTGATTTGTGTGCGTGTCCTTCTGTACAGGTAATAGTCCATCTTTACAGTGTACTTCTACAAAAAGAATTAAAGTTATTCCAAGATCCTTTATTGCTTTAATGTTAAGTGCTTTGAAAGAGTCATGTCTGGAAAGATGTAAAAATAAACTGAACTAAATTGAAATTTAAACAGGTTTTTTTTCTGACTGAGACACTCTGACTATGCACTCATTTATTGTATTTATCATTTCTGGTTTTTGTCAATTTTGCAGCCTTACCAGTTGGCTTTGAATGTCACCAACAAAGTGAATGACATGGCAAAGATGTTGATGGGGTGGAATCCATTGCAATCATGTCTGTAACTGTGACATAAGAAAGCAGTTCTCTTTCCCAGATTGTCTTGGCCCTGGGATCTGGAAGCTCATCAGGTTCCACACTTGGACTGTGGTATTTTTTTGCCTCTGCCTCAGAACAGACTGCATAGGACTTATGAAGCCTTTCTTTAAACACTAAGATTCCTTCACAAGATGCATGCTCATGTTTTACTAACAATTCCACTTCTCACGCCTGCAAGTGGCAGATCATCACATTATATCACCATTGCAAAAGATTATTGCAATTACATCTATGAAGTGTTTAGGGTGACAAAAGTCTTTTAGTGAATATAAGTTGTTTCTGAAAAAATGCAGCAATTTCTGTTTTCTGTTTTCATAAATTGTAATTTAAAAATTATATTTTCTGGACTTGTAAATTTGTGATTTGGTGATGTTATCACTAGCCTCCTGCCTAGCGGTTTTGAGTGCACGTCTGAGTGTGTTTCACAGACTGCCATTGCTTCCCACAGCAACATCTGAAGCGTACACATTTCACCTGTTTCCCTGTTTTGGGCCTGCTTTTCTGTGTAAGGGGGCCTAACCATTTCTCGGCTGCCTGTACGTGCTGCAAAAGATGCTCTTTGTGTATGAGCCACTGCGCTCCTTGGTCAGGCTGGCTTCAACATCCATCCACTGCTGCCCTGGAGAAAACAGCTTGCCCAAGCCAAGACCTTCAACACGATCTGATTATCATCTCTGCAGGCAAAAGCACATGAGCCCTCCCCCACACATGGAGTGAAATGCATTGGAATGATTATTGGCTCGGCTGGTCGTTGCCTTGGTGATAGCTGACACTTGCCACCTGTCACTCACACTTACTTCCGCTTCACTGATAGACAGAAAACAATACAAAATAGAGCACAGTCACATATCTGGACTAAAACCAGCTATCAGCGGCTGCTAATGGGTGCAGCATCAGGCTGGGATGTGGAAGTCTCCCAGTTTGAATCCCACCCCAGCCAGTAGGTGTGTGTCCCTGAGCAAGACACTCCGCACTACCTCCCTGGGAGCCAAGTAAATGGCTGCCCACTGCTCCCTCAGGGGATGGGTTAAATGCAGAGAACCACTTTTGTTGTAGCATGTATGTCTTTATTTGTAAGTTGCTTTGGACAAAAGTGTCTATTACATGAATAAAATGTAAATGAAATACATAGTACTTACACAGGTCATTTCAAAGTTATTATCCAAATCCTTACCCGAATTTGTGCAATGTGAAACAAGTTTGACATGGACTTTTGGCCAAGTTAGACTCTTAAAGCACAGCTCAGGCATGACATAGAGGATTGTTGCTGCCTTCAGATCTGAGTGCAGGAAAAGTGGATGTAAGTGCTTTTCATGAATGCTTTTCTCAAGTAGGCTGGAGAACTGCATTTAAAATTGAATGATCCTTCCAGGGAGCTAAGCAACTCTTAGGAATTGGGACACAGGTCCTTGTCTACAGGTCCCATGACACAGAGGCCACTGGTGTGGCATTTTTATTGCTAACACTTGTAGTGAATATTAGCATAGGGATGTCTGAAGACACCCCTTCATTTGTATATGAACTTTGTTTATATGAGAATTTTACTAATTGACCATCATTGAGTAATGTTACTGTTTGAGATTTGGTAGCACTGAATGGGGGTGTCATTTGGATGACTGCCTGTATTCCAGGAATGTTGTTCAACTATTATGGAAATGCAAATCAAATGCTTGGTTACCTGGATTGTTGCCCATTAGAGCACAGAAGACTAACTGCATGTAACACAGTCATGTGGCCAAATTATTGGTGTCTTATAATTTGTTGCCATCTGTGTCTAAGCAGGAAAGGAACATTGGCGAATAGTTGTGAAGGTATAATTGGCTGACTGCATGAGAGTCAATTGCAGCTTCAGTAGCAGCCACTGTCATTTGCCTTGGCAGTAAAGCAATTACATTGCTGAAACGTTGCCAGGATGTTTTGGAATTGTTATCCACTGCTGTCTACACTGTGGGCACAGAGCTGTGACTCACTGCTCCAGGGACCGTAGGGGGAAGGGTCAGTGCACTCTCTCGCCATGATGTCATCATCCTCTGGAAATAGCTACAGCGCTAATGGAACTCTGCTGTGAGATAAGGCAGACCTGTCTGGAGCTGCTCAGCTGTGAATCAGACCTGCACAACAAGAGAGGTCAGCTATTGGAGGAAGGAGATGGAAACAGTGACATAGTCGACAATGGTGGAGGGATGGATGCTAAGCATCATTCTACCTCTTCATTTCCCCAAAGCAACTGAGCCACTGTTCCAATATCCTTCAGTTTGCATTGTAATCATAGGCAAAGCCAAGAGGTTTCCGGAGGTCTTCAGTGCTGCCCCAGCAGGAAGGCTTGACTCCCCTTAGACTACCCACTTACACATTATTTTTTGTTACATAAATAACATCAAAAATAATTGCCACCTTCTAAATCCTTTGGTGTGATGTGGCCACTTATTTGTAGATCTCTCTGTAATGTAATTAATCAGGGATTAAACATACGTCATCTGCATATATTTTATCTGACACCAGAGATGAAACAGAATATGTCATGTGTTACGTGAACCAGGGCACTCTATGGTCATATGTCATGTGTTACATGAACCAGGGCACTCTATGGTCATATGTCATGTGTTACGTGAACCAGGGCACTCTATGGTCATATGTCATGTGTTACATGAACCAGGGCACTCTATGGTCATATGTCATGTGTTACGTGAACCAGGGCACTCTATGGTCATATGTCATGTGTTAC
>JABJVR010004644.1:74783-91049 GCA_025773905.1 Chitala chitala
TACGTGAACCAGGGCACTCTATGGTCATATGTCATGTGTTACGTGAACCAGGGCACTCTATGGTCATATGTCATGTGTTACGTGAACCAGGGCACTCTATGGTCATATGTCATGTGTTACGTGAACCAGGGCACTCTATGGTCATATGTCATGTGTTACGTGAACCAGGGCACTCTATGGTAAAATGAGAATGTGTGCTAAAAAAAACTTCACTAAATTCAGTGACATATGATTCACTGTACACTGACAGAACACATCGAAGTTATCCATCCATCCATCCATTTGGTATACCATCCATCCATTCTCTTTACCGCTTATCCAATTCAGGGTTGTGGGAAGCCAGGAGCAATCCCAGGGGGCACAGGGCAGGGGTCACCCTGGGTGAGGCACCAACCAACCACAGGGCAAACACATGAAAGTTGTATACAACTCAAAATCAAAAGCTAGTAAAAAAATATTGCTTTAGTAGAAAAATATATATTAACTAAAATGAATGAGGTGAGTTTCTCTCATGTTATATTACATAGTATGGTCAGAATAGTTCTCATCCTCATCTCATGTTGTACAGTTTTTGTGTTGCAAAAAGAAAACACTTAAATTACAATGCAATGGTTTATAATTGGATCACTAACCTGAATAGCCAAGTCTGAATTGCAGCCTCTCACTTTTTTTATTCAATGAATTCTTCAAAATAAAGACCACTTTACTTGCACGTGATAACAGGAAGTACTTTTGTGATGTGTACCACAGAACAATGCACCCCATAACAGACACTCGTAATTAACAAGGGGTGAGAACAAGCTGCAGTGAGACGGTGATGGGGAGGCACTGAGAGCAGCAGAATCGTCACCTACAGAAGAAGGTCACAGATCTGCATGCCTGCTTACCCTGCAAAACAACACCTTTCTCTTTTCTAACAGGCAGCTGATGTCTTATCGTCTCTCTGTCTGTGTCCATCTTCTATCTTGATTCCTCAGTATGACACTTAGGGAAAAATTAGGAAATTGTGTGTGAGGTTTAAAATGTTATGTGGTGTTTGGGATTTAATAGTTATTCAGATGGATTATTTTAAGACACGCTGTGTCATCTGCACACACACACAAACACTTCTGCATCTGTATCACAAGCCCCTTGGAGTTGCTGCTTATCTTGAGTTACTACTGATGTCTGCTTGCTGACTCTCTACTGGTCATGTGACTGTTTATTTTAGGGTTGTCCATTATCTTGCTTTGACTTACGAGAGCTTTCCTGGAATGGACAGCAGGCTTTGCATATCAGCATGTTATAGAAAATTTAGATAAACAAATGTACTTACTAAAGCTTACATTTTTGTATTTGTCTGAAATTTGAATATAAAATGAGTACTAAAGCCTTAGTCCTGAAAGATTCAATATATACAAACTATACAAATTACAGACAACAGATATGTTGTCTGATTAAAGATTTAACAATTTTTTGCGACGATCAAATACTGAAATATTCTAAATGTAAGTATTTTGATATTTAAATGCGCAAAGCATATTTGGTTGTATTTGCAAGAGGTTCATGTACAAGAAAATAACTTTCCAAATAAAAACAAAGAGGTGTATTTTTAGTGGTGCACAATGACCAATACTCAAACAGCATTCAGGCTGTGAAAGGGTTTCAGTGGTCAGTTTCCCTGTCTGTCGTGACAGGGAATAAATTACTGTATATAATATGATAATCAGTTACCTAAAGAAATGGAGTCAGTACTTTTTACCTGATATAAAAAACACTCATGATTTCACTCTTGATTTCTCATGTAGGTATGCTTCCTCAAGTGTAGCCATCATAAAATCACATGTACAATTGATTTCATATTCCAATTACAAAATGTGTGTTTTTAAGTAATGTTTCACGGTTTTGCTTTTTTTGATTTCTAAAAATAATGTACATATACATTTTAAACTAATAGTAAATTACAGTGTACAAATTAACATTTAGAATGGTTGCTTTCTGATTTCATTCAATTTTTGCTGAGAATTCAGATTGTATTTACATCATATTTTCCTTTCAGTTTAAGAAGGCATTACCAATTAGGTTAGTGTGTTAATTAGGATTTCAACAGGAGCAGTGCTCATAGCCTGCAACCTGCAACCTTCAGGTCAAAGACCAATGTGTTAGGTACGCTAACAGCTTATGACGTAATGCTCTGAGCACTAAGTGCTCCTTTTAGTGAGTGCAGAAATAAGCACACTGAACTGAGAGGTAATACGTTCCACTTTAAAGTTTATGTAACTGCAAATTGCCTGAAATTCCCAGCAGTTAAAGTAACTAAAAATAGAAATGATTTCAACAAAGCACATGTCATTTATTTGAGGTTTGGTCTTTACTGGTTTTTAATTTCCACTTTAAAGCCGCTTATGAGTTGTTATCACAGCAACTGTATTTACATACTGCAAAATCTATGAAATTCTATCTTCCTCTATTTACAAATTCCCTCTAGAGTACAGGCTGTATTTGAGCTGATTAATAGTTCTCAGTAAAAGTTTTATATGGAATCAGTTCTATATTACTTATATTTGAAATACTATGTTGATCTGATTGGTTAGTTTCACTGATGGCGACAGAGTAAATCAGTGCTATGTTGTTTATATGTATACACTGTACTCTTCATCTGATTGTTTCATGGCTGATAGTTTGAGATTAAATCAGTCCTAGAATGTTAACATTTGTAAATGCACATTGTACTCTGTTGATATAGTTCATGTGAATGATATTTAGAGTAATGGGCAAAAATACACAGGAAATTCTATTTACTAATTTTCGTATTGTTTTCTGTCTTTGTCTTTACCCAATTGTAGTGAAACAATTTCAGGCCAAGGCCTTAATGACTGTTTTTTAAAATATATTAAAGGTAAATCCACTGAAACTGTCTGACTTGTAGCACTTGTCATATTCACATTCAACAATTAACACCTATGGCACTACACTTTGTGCAAAGACTTGATTTCCCAACCCTTTTGTACAGGAAGTCAGTGAGTCACCAAAGGCATTGTGGGAAAAGCTCTTACACTTAAGACATGATTTGTTGTTGACCTTTAATTCATTACTTTCTGTAATCACTGACAGGAGCTCAGTTTATTCAATTAACAAATCCATTGAAACATGGAAAAAAATAATTTAAGTTTTAGTTGTTAGATATTCAAATAAACAGGATTAGTATACTGTGTGGAGTGTGTGAGTGTGTGATTGTACACTGCGTACTGTATGTGGGTGACTGCTCAGCTTTGGACCATGTGAATGTGTGATATGGGTTTGGCAGCACGCACACAAAGGGCTGCCTTCAGCTACCTCATGCGTGACAGACATGCTATATTCCAAAAATCATGGAAGGAGGTCAGGAAAACAAAATCAAGGCACGGCCAAAATGGCTTGATGGATCCCAGTGCAAAACCCACAGACCCATAAATGCTTAGCACTGGCAATAAACAGTTCACCCCTCTATACCTTAGTGCCAATATGACACATCACTCGCATCAGAGCTAGACCTCAGGAGGGGTGATGCTGGAAGATGACATCTTTAGGACAGAGTCTGGACATTCACATTGCCCCTTTGCTGAGTGTGCTCTTATATGGTGAAGGGGGAAATGCACAACAATGTCCCCACAGGACACAGGCCCAGCACTGGGACAGCATGAGTAAGGGCTGTTGTGGGCAGAGAGTGAGGGCTTCACAGGGCACAGTGAAGCAGCACAGTGGGTGAAAGCACAAGATGCTGGCATCTAATGATTTGAGCCAACTATGACATCTTCAAGCTCTGACTATGGGACCCTGTTTCAAGTTCTCCAAGTGTTTCATCACAAGAAAAATTGTGAATTTAAATAGTAAATGGTACAAAAACCTTCTCTAATTAGTAAAATTAAAATTTATTACTTATATTTTGGAGGAAAATACTACTGATATTTTTATTTTGTTCAATAACTTGGTCACATTTTTTATAAGTCTGCAGTGTGAGGTCATTGGGAGCCTGGAGCCTGTCCTAGGGAACACTGGACACATGGGGATGGTCTCTAAATGAGATCCTAAGCCAATACTGAACAGTCACATACACGCACACGCACACGCACACACACACACACACACACACGCAATTTAGTCCTTAAATCACGTTTGATTCCCACCTTGGGTTTGTGTGTGTGGAGTTTGCATGTTCTGCCTGTGCTTGATGGGTTTTCTCCGGGTTCTCCGGTTTCCTCCTACAGTCCAAAGACATTCAGGTTAGGTTGACTGGTGTGTCCAAATTGCCCGTAGTGCATATGAGTGTGTGTGCCCTGTGGTGGGTTGGCACCCTGCCCTGGGTGTCCCCTGCCCTGCGTCCTATGTGTTCTGAGATGGGCTCCAGGCTTCCCACAACCCTTAACAGGATGAAGCGGTATAGAAGATGACTGACTGACTGCCTGTTAATAGAGTTACACATTAGTATAATAACTTCTACTAGTCAAAAACTCCACAGTGGCAGAGCTCCGGGGGTGGATGAAATTCACTCAGAATTGCTGAAGGCCCTTTATGCTGTTGGGGTGTCATGGCTGACATGGCTATGTAACATTGCACAGACCTCGGGTACAGTACCTTTGAACTGTCAAATAGGAATGGTGCTCCCCATCTTTACAAAAGGGGACCAGAGGGTGTGTGCCAATTACTGGGGTATCACACTCCTCAGCCTTCCTGGCAAATGCTATGTCAGGGTGCTGGAAAGGAGGATAAGATAAACCTGGTCGAGCCTTGGGTTCAAGAAGAACAGTGTGGGTTCCACCCTGGTCAGGTCCCTGCATTCCTGGAGTGAAAGCTGTGTTCACATGCTTAGCAATAAGTCAGACCTGTTTAATGTGGGCGTTGGGCTTCGCCAAGGCTGCCCGTTGTCACCACTCCTGTTGGTGATTTTCATGGACAGGATTTCACGTCACAGCTGTGGCGAGGAGTATGTCCGGCATGGAAGTCTTGGGGTCTCATCTCTGCTTTTTGGCTCCATTGTGGAATGACCTCCAGTGAGCGCTTCAATGTTTTGCAGCTGAGTGTGATGCGGCAATCAGCACCTCTAAGTCCGACACCATGGTGCTTTCATGGAAAAGGAAGGTATGCTCCCTTTGGGTGAGGGGAGAGAGCCTATTTCAGGTGGAGGAGTGTAAATATCTTGGGGTCTTTTTTACGAGTGATGGGAAAAGGGATCGTAAAATTGATCATAGGTTGGGTGTGGCTTCTGCAGTATGGTGGGTGCTATACCAGACCTTAGTGGTGAAGGAGCTGAGCCATAAGGCAAGGCTCAGGATTTACCAGTCAGTCTACATCCCTACCCTCACTTATGGGCATGAATTTTGGGTAATGACTGAAAGAACAAGATCGCGAATACAAGCGACCGAAATGAGCTTCCTTCATGGAGTGGCCAGGCTTACTCTCTGGGATCAGGTGAGGAGTAGAGCCGCTGCTCCTCCACATTGAGAGGAGCCAGTTGAGGTGGTCTGGACACCTGATAAGGATATCCCCTGGGAGACTTCCATTGGGGGTCTACCAGGCACGGCCTGTTGGGCAGGGGCCTTGGGGATGACCCAGGACATGCTAGAGAGATTATATCTACCAGCTGGCCTGTGAATGGCTGGGGATCCCCCAGTAGGAGCTGGAAGAAGTTGCTAGGGACAGAGGTGTATAGGCATCTCTTCACCTCCTGCTGCCATCATGAGTCTGAATTTCACAAGCGGTTAAGTGAATGGATGGATGGATAGATTAGTATAATACAGTGGTTATGCAGGCTTCCAATAATATAATTCCATAAAAAAAACTAGCTGGCTAAAATCACCAGGCACTCTCTTTTATTTAATTAATATTTTTTAACATAAATGCCACAAGTTACACAAGTATTTCAATCAATGTGAATAAACTAATAATCAATAACTAAGAACAAAACAGGTTTTCATATATAGATGCTCACTTGAGTTTTTTTGGGCTTTCTGTTAAGTGTCTTGAAGCCACAAGTCAATAAAAATCTGAATACAGCATAACATGTTAAGATCCCATAACTCTAAACATAATATCTTTCATGGGGCCCAAAATCACTAATGATGGCCCTGCATGGAGCAGTACTGTTGCAAAAGACTCTATATTGCTATATTTATATTTTACTATATTTATAATTTTCTGTTATTTTTTATATGCAAATTGTATTGTATTGTGTTGTATTGGATTGGACTGGACTGGAATTCAAAAAGCAGTTTTTCAGGCCATCTGACTGGGCGCTACAAACCAGACTCATTTAAGTAGGGCACTTTAAAATTCAGGCTTTTGCATTGAATTGTCAAATCTGTCATCTTGTATTTGCATTACAGGTGCCTCCATTTCTGGGATTTAGCAAACCTGTGGGTCTTATTTCATATCCTGAGCTCTTCCTAGAGCAGGCACTGAATCACTGTGATGACAATTAAATGGATAGTGTTACATCTTTTGAGTCACTTGAGCATTAGATGCTGTTACACAAACACTATCATCACCTCTGACTCACTTCACTGTTACAGGCTGCTACACAAACAGTGTTCTACCACTGAGTCACTTTGTCAATGCTGTTATATGGACCGGGTTTAATTCCCAGCTATTGAAACCTCTCCCCCAGTTATGGGTAAATTGCCTTGTGAGTGAAGGTCTTGAAAAATGCAGGCTAGAGAGACATTTTTACACAAAGTAGACCTAATAAGGCAGCCCTTTCAGTAACTCTTGCATCCCAGGTATTGTATACCTGTGCCACAGACCCTTGGCAGCCTGGTGAAACCAATGGATCACATTTTAAATTACATCAAATAAAGTATGTAGGAATACAATGGAAACCAATTATAATGAAATATAGTTATTAAAAATTACAATAACACGTTACAGTGTGGTTGGTCACCTACATCTACAGTTGAAGGAAATGCTAAATTTGAGTAAAGGTTTGTGAAAATAAACCCTGTGAATGTTTCCATGGACCCCAGGTTAAGGACTCTGCTTTAGTGTCTCTCCACACTTGAATAGGTGCTCTGAAGACGTCCCAAGAAATCTAATTAGGTCTCCTGCATAGAAGGCAAGAATAGTGACACTAAATCATTCTCAACCTCTGCAGAGATAGCTTAGTGTTAAACTTGCTGTCTGTCATGTTCAGTTTTGGCCTTACACCAATAGATCAGTTATTGGTTTTCCAATCTGTCAGATAATCTTGATTTTAGGTTTTATACTCTGAAGTGATATCCCAGCTCTTGATTTTACCAGTTCTTCTTCTCTTTGGTAATATTATGGTTTTTGGTCTGTGATAAGTCAGTCAGATTCAGCATTAGCACTCAAAGTGGCCAAGGTACACAGATGTGATGTTTACTTATCCATATGAAGAGCCGTGTTTCCTCAGGATTCAGGCCTTGTAGCCTCAACCATACAGTTTCCATAAGAGATTATGTACTAAAGAATTACCCGTTTGTTTAGTACTACTTGTGTTTCACTTCTTGAGTTTCTTGAATGTTTTTTCTCAATAAAATGCAAGCCTTTTACTGGAGCTTTCAATCCATGTACAACAGAACATAATGTCTTTATTCTCCTTCGTCTGGATATTTCTGTTCAGTAACTGCCATTTATACCCACCTCTGGTTCTGATTCACTTAGCATGTTGGTGGAAAGCAAAGAAATGTTTGGTTTCCATAACACTTCCAGTACACTGTTCTCTTATTAAGGTGTCAGACTTTGTACTGTGTGTTTACTGAGTGTGACAATACTTCACCAGCTGGACTTCTCAGTACTACGCTTTATGTAGTAAATGTAAGTAAGCTGACACGGTTGGACGTACAAAGGCTTTGTGGACGTGCTGCAGACTTAACACATGTAAACATAAGGAAAGAGCCATAAAATGGGATGACCAATAAAATGTTTGTCAAAACTTAACTAATTGAAAGTAATGAACAAATTTCTTCACTGATTTTAGTCCATAAATCTCCCCCTAAAAATGTTGATTAAGTGAATTAATGTTTTACTCAGCCATGCTTACATTCCTTACTGAGAACATCAGAAGTTTTTTAATGAACCATTAATCATGTTGATTGCATTTCATAAGACCTCTCCTGTTCTACTGAGATGTCCCCATAAACACTTCTTACGCTCTTTACAAACCTTTACAAAATACATTTAGGAGGTGCCTACAGAAACAGCTGATTTGTATTTGTGATTAACAAAGATTTCTTAATTGGTGACAAGTGAATTATTATTATTATTATCATTAGTTCAGTAAACAAAATTGAATGTGTTTGGTTAGTTCTGAACATAGCCACAGGTGCCAATTGGAAAGGGTGCAAACTTAGGCAACCAGCTTTTTTTTTTCTTTCCCCAGAATGTTTCTATTTGTTTTTTACTTGATGTGGTTGGAATATCACAATAAAGGTGGGAAAAGCTATGGTTTGATTTTTTTACATCACAAAAAGCCTGCAGTTTTAACAAGACTGTGTGGTTTTTTTAGAGCCACTGCACATTTGAGAAAGCCAGAACAAGGAGAGAATATTCAGGTGTCTAGAAAACAAAAAAAATTTAAACTATTCAGCTTTTTGAAACAATTTAGGGTTTAAGAAAAACAACAGGTCAGCATATATTGGTAATTAGTAAGAACTCAATAGATTGGTGATGGCAAGCTGAATGAAGAACATCTTGAGTCTAACAAGTAGTGTGTGTGGTGGGTTTGGTTCTCCAATAGATGTTATTTACAGCTGAGCTCGAACGCACGTTTTCATTACAGTGATATCAGGTATGGTCGCTGTTTTTATGCAAAGTCACTGAATCCCTTCATTAACGTTCATTTTTACATATTACATGTCCACTTAAACCCAGTTGTTCATACTGGGAGGCAGTGTAAAAAATTATAGTAAATGAATGTCAGTGGAACATGAGGCTGGGATGTGGAAATGCCCCCGTCTGAATCCTGCTTTAGTCACCTGGTGTGTCTTGGAGCAGGGCGCTCAGTGCGAGCTCCCACCGCTGCCCCAGGGCATGGCTGACATGCACATAATGAATTTTCCTGTTGTGGGATTAATAAATTCATTCAAAGACAGACTTTTGACATATTGTGTGTACAAGTTCAATGAGCTCGCTACAGTTTAGTGAAACCTTTTCACAAAGCTAAGCACAACACCTGAAAGTCTAAGACAATTAAAAGGTTAGGGTTTAATTTTTAAGAGCATCCCTGGTTTGATTCAGAGTTTTGTGCAAGACAGAAGTATTTGTTTAATGCATTGAAATCTGTTTTACTGTCTTAAATCATCAAGATAAACACTGACCAGCGCAAAAAAAGAATGTGTTTTACTTTATTAGCTACATCAAAACAGCACTGATGTAATTGCATTGTCATATGCCATCTTAGAAAGTTCTGCTTTTCTAGAAGGTCAAGGTAATGTGTAATCCTGGAATCTAATAACAAACAGTTCTGGCGTGATGACTCAGTGGATGGAGTGAGCTTCCACTGCAGGACTCTGACAGCACCCCGAGCACTAACCAGTCCATCCCAGAGCCCTGCTTATATAGTGATGTTGCTCTGAATGTGGTGCCCACTGACACACTTACTATTTATGAATCGGCTCCTGTGCTTTGACTAAACACAAAACTGTGACCGATTTCTGTATAGGAATGTGACACTGTACTTGGAGCCAAATAGCAGACTGGAGTTACAGTGAGGAATAAGAGGGAGCACCCAACAACCAGTGTTCTGCAGCTGTACACAGTGGCTCTAATGACAGATATTGGCTACGGTATGTTTACGTTACATTTATTCATTTGGGAGACACTTTAATCCCAAGTGACTTATAACATTTCACATATGAGTCACAATGAGCTAGTGCTGGGTGTCTTGCTCAAGGACACACCAGGTGGCTGGGCTGGGATTCAAACCAGGAGGCATGTGTATCACAGCCTGATGTTCTACCCATTGAGCCACCAGGCCACGTTTGTGCTGTATTGTGCCTTAACCATCCACCTGTGTCATGTAAGTAACGAGCTCATATATACTGACAGCAAACAGCTTGTCTAGCCACCAATCCTAGGAAAGAACAATTTATGCACCAGAACTTGAGTTGCTGCTCAAACATGAAAACAAGCTTCTTTTCAGAACGAATGCAGTGGCTATTCTGTTATCTACCAATGCATGTAGTCTTAGACCTTATAAAGAACACTCACTGGCTGAATGACTATTTTTCAACACAATAAACTATAGTAAATAATGTAAAACAGAGTTTGCGTGTAGCACCCATCCTCAAATCAGATCACACCGCTTGTTTGTACATCTCCTACCTGCTTGAATGTTCTTTCAGTGTATATCTTATGTTTAGTTCTGTGCTCATGTGACTTACTGGAGCCGCACTATATTTTGTACATTTTGTGGGTTTCTCTCCTCCCCTTATTCAAACTTTTACAGGTGGAACCAAGATCCCCTTTCGTGTTTATCCCAAATCTCCTGTCACATATCTCTGTCCCCGGGTCCAGTTATACCTGTGGTTAACTGCAGCAAGTCATTCATGAAATACACTTTATGAAATTAAGAATGATTATGAAGTATTTACCATAAATACCTACTACCATTTACATTTAAAAACTGATATTCCACTAATACTGTTTTGCCCAGTATAATGTACTCCTCCAAAGTTACAGAGCTGAAACAGCTCAGAATTTCAGTCTGACTGATGTGCATTTTTCACCTTTTTTTTGTCACCATATGAAGAAAAAGTTTTTTGAATATGCAGTAGTATATCAATGTTCGGTAAAGTTACCAAAAGTGGAAGAGAGTTCTGCCCACATATTCATTTTATTTAACTGGTGAGGAACCTTTATTGACGGCAAAAATGCATTGAAGCTGTTTACATTACACATCTGCTTTGGAGAAAAGCAGGACTGGTTTCATAAATTTAAGGGACAGTGACCAAAATTGGGGAAAAAAGTTTGTTTAGAACCCATGGACCGTTGATATTATATTGGTTTTATCAGTTACCATGGTAATGTGATGAAGCACTGCAAACCAGTACAATTATTGACTGTACGTACATCTCAGTGTACGCTGGGATGGAACCACAGAAGGGGAACAGCCATGCACAAACTCCACTGGTGAGGTTCTCAGAGTTTTTTGGAGGTACTCTATATTTAGCCTTTAAAAACAGGACTGGAGAAGAATTGGTTGCATTTCAGACATGGGTGAGATGGGTCAACAGGAAGTGTTTCACTCGTGTGTGTGAGTGGGGGAGGGTTGTACAGAGGTACATGCTGTTAGTTTGGCCTGGGTTTTGGTCTGCATCATGCTGATGAATGGACGTTTCTAGCCTTTGTACATATACACGTTCTGTCTGACCTTTCTTGATCTTTGCTCACTGTGGCTCTTATTTACTTACAAAGGATCCTGACTTGATGCAATTAACCTTATGCCCCCCCCAGAGTTTAATAATAGAAAACAGGTGGGGGGGGGCTATTGTTGCCAAGGCTTGTAACTACAACCCCACAAAATGCTGTATAAACGCAGCAGTCGCTAGGATACCATACAATTTTCTGCGAACAAAGAGAGGGAAGTGGTGATGGCAGTGGGGGAGGGGGTGCAATACTAAGATAAAATCAACTCCCATCTGCAAGAGCCAGAGGTTTGTCAAACCAGTAATCGCTTGCTGCCAATTACAGCCTAGACTGGAGGCACACAGTGAGGAGTGTAGCACAGGCTGGAGACGGTAAGAAGTAATTAATACAGACAAGTACTGATGGAAATGTGCTTACAAGAAAGCTCAGGGACAGTCTGTTGGACTGATTAACTCTGAGAAAGTCACATTGAACCAGTTCATAAACAACATATATCTCAAGAACTCACCACATTATGTCCTTATTTTAAGCACAATCTTAATATTTTTATGTACAATAATACATAAAAAAAATATTAGATGTGCTTATTTTTCTGTATTAGGCTCTTCAGGTGTTTGAACTGATTCCACACACCCAAAGAGCCTTTTAATACACTTTGGAGTTTATGCAAAGAGTGTCTTGCTGTGCACTTGTGTGATTCACTGTGTATTTCACAGTGATTCTAATGAAACAATATGACCTTATGAAGCAGAGGGTAGTGGAAGGTGAGAGGAAGGGCGCGAGGCAGGCTGCCCGTCATCCTGAGAGGAAGGGGCGCGAGGCAGGCTGCCCGTCATCCTGAGAGGAAGGGGCGCGAGGCAAGCTGCCCGTCATCCTGAGAGGAAGGGGCGCGAGGCAGGCTGCCCGTCATCCTGAGAGGAAGGGGCGCGAGGCAGGCTGCCCCTCATCCTGAGAGGAAGGGGCGCGAGGCTGGCTGCCTGTCATTCAGAGTCTGCTTTATGGGGGTGCTGCATGATGTGCCACGTGCCAGATCTCCCACACACACCCCACACCAGTGTGTAAGCGCAGCTGTAATTCAGTCAGCCAACAGTGGCCCTTTGTTTAACTCTGACAGGGGTAGAAGGTCTAACTGTTCCATGGGCAGAGTGTGGCCCCCCCTCCAACACTGCCAGCAGTGCATTCTGGGAGAATTTACACAAAGGAGTGACGCAGTTCATCTTGACTTCACTAGATGTGTGAGTCTATATAACTGCGGCAGAAACAGACTAATACCACATGAAGCACATTTATCATGGGGCGTATCTGTGTGCACATGGGGCATACCTGTGTGCACATGGGGCGTATCTGTGTGCACATGGGGCATACCTGTGTGCCCTCTGTTGCTGGTGAGCCTAGACCAGGAGAAGGTGTTTGACCAGGTAGACTTTCTGGCTAGGGTTTTGCACAGGCTAAGCTTTGGGCCCAGATTTTTAGGATGATAGATACATTGTATGCAGAGATCGGAAGCCATCTTTCTATCAACAGCTCCCTCTTCGAGGCAGTGCCCCGTGTTAGTGGAGTGAGACAGGGGGGCCCTCTCCCCGCTCCTTCCAGGGAGTCATGGTAAGGTGGTGAAACTGGCCCAGTACACAGACAACACCACATTGTTTGTGTGCTCAGACCGTTCGCTCGGCCACACTTTGGACTTGGTTCCAGCGATCAGAGTAGCTTCTGGAGCTGCGCTCAATCTCGGCAAGTCAGTGGTCAAGTACTTTGGCAGCTGTAAGGCTAGAAGGGACGTGGCTGGAGGTCCCTTAAAGGTACTGGGGGTCTACTTCTTACCAGGAGGTTTTGCCCAAATAAACTGGGAAAAGCTTTTGGCCACTGCCAGATGTAAGATGTGACTGTTGAAGGCCAGGTCCCTGTCCTTCATCCTTAAGGTGTTCAAGCAGATATTCTTCCTACTCTCCTCTACCTCACCCATGTTTACCCCATGCCCCACTATATGTGAAATGGCCTAACAAGAGATATCTTCAATATACTATGGGGGGGCAGGTACGAATACATGCATGAATAGGGAAGTGATATATCTGGGCAAGGACAAAGGGGGAGGGATGTATCTGACTTCCCTTTTAAGATAGAATGCCTGTTCTTTTCTCAGCTCTGTGCATATCTGGCAGCTCCTCTCGAGCACCTGTCAGTACTTTTTGCGGTTGCATCTTTCCTGGCCCATGCACTGGCTCCGACTAAGACATTGCCGGACCACCACAACCATGTGGTGAGGTGGACTAGGTCTCTTCCATTGGGCCTTCAACCAGAGGCCTTCTCCAAACATCGTGTTCTGTAAAAAGCCACGCTAGAACAGAAAGGCACTCATGCTGGCTTGGACCTGGAGGAGGATGTGTGGACCAGGGTTCAGCCCATGCTGCAGGACTTGAACTGGCAACGTGTTCGCCGCAAATTGCTGGTCAGGGATGTCCTGTACAGACACAAGCTCACCAGGCACCCAGGCTGCCCCAGACCCAACTGTTCAGATGATGAACCCATTGAACATGTGTTTTGGGATGGTGGGTACGCGCAAGGTGTCTGGAGACACATAGGTCATCTGTGCATGATACTAGAGCCACAGTTTGTGTTGACCCAGGCTAAGATTCAATTAAATTTATTTTTATATAGCACCTTTTACAACAATGTGCCTCAATGCACTTTACAGATGAAATTGCAGATGTTAAAGAAAAAGCAATAGGAATAAATACAAATGAAGCCAGACAATAGCATTGACAGAAACAGAGTTATGATGAAGGGGCGACTTCAGGGAACTCAGACTCCTTCTCTGTCCTGGATGTGGCTGCTTGTCAGTGTGACCAAACACGAACTTTGGAATGAGAGGACAGCGCTCATCTATAGAGGGACAGACATGAGTGTCAAAACATCTGTGCTGATCTAACTATTCGCATGGAGCAGGACGCCACTCGGTGGGGCTTCCATATGGAAGAAGTTGTTGACCCTTCAACAACTTAAAGGTCAAGATGTTTTTGAAATCCAGCGCATTAAACCATGTTTCAAGCACCTGTTTATTGTATTACATTATTTGTTTTAAAATCTTGAATAATCTGTATATTGTATTGTATAATTTGAGTCTATTAAATCTTTTGTTTGTATTTTAATTATTGTTGTATTTTAATTGTTCTTGTAAATAAATTAAATTTGGGTATTTAAAATTTTTGCTGGGATGATGAGATGAATACCCAGTTGTGAATTCATTCTGGAGAGATCTTTCTAACTGATAAAAAAAATAATATATTAAATATCATGACCACTAATACAGAGGGTGTAAATTTAAATGCGGTATTTGGAATATACAGCACAGTTCACCAGTTTTCAGACTTTACGGTAGTTACTGTTCAGCAAAGAGAAATACCCACACGTGAAAAGTAAATGGCCTTTATAGCCAGTTCACAGGCCAGTGTCAGCCACTTCTTGCTGCTGTGTTGTGAGTGTTCCCTTATGTTTTCTCCTGCAGCCTTAAGAGGCTTAAAGAGGCTCCATTGTATTCAACTACATCTTCCAACTATGCTTAAAATTATGTAAACATGTGAATTCTAACTTGTCACTTAACTTGAGCAATATGGAAAAATGTCACAACTTACAAGCTAATGATCTTCTGAATTTAATGGTTCAATACATCCCATAATACTATCCACCAATTCCCCATTCATCTTTTGTAATGGTAGGTGCCACTGTTGAAGGGAGTCATATTCGTTCTATCATCCAAAACCATCTATCCAAGAATCCATCCATCCATCACAGCAAGTTAGGCTTAATAAAACTCTCCCTGAGACTAGATATAGGAATACAGGAGTCCCACGGGGCTGTGCGCTCTCACCTACGCGGGAGTCCCACGGGGCCGTGCGCTCTCACCTACGCGGGAGTCCCACGGGGCCGTGCGCTCTCACCTACATAGGAGTCCCGAGGGGCCGTGCGCTCTCACCTACGCGGGAGTCCCACGGGGCCGTGCGCTCTCACCTATGCGGGAGTCCCACGGGGTCGTGCACTCTCACCTACATAGGAGTCTCGAGGGGCCGTGTACTTTCACCTATTGTTTTTACACTTTGTTAAAAGTGTAGAAAAGTACTCTCTAACAATTACATTATTACATTTTCAGTTGACACTGTTCATGAACCTTCCGTGTACCACGATGAGATAGACATCTTCATCCAGTGGTGTCACTGGAACCATCTTCTTCTAAATGTTACTAAAACTCAGGATATGATCTTTGACCCAAGACAAGTTATTGATTATGAGCCAGCAGTTATTTAAAATCAGGCAATAAATCAGGTGTCTTGTATCAAATATCTAGGTGTCCATTTAGATAATCTTCTCTGCTGGAAGGCACATATTGATGACATGTAGAAAACTGCAGGAGTGACTTCACTTTCTCAGGCGACTGAGGCTGTATGGAGTGAGTAGCCAGATCATGCTGATGTTCTATCAGGCTTTTCCAGGTCTTGGAAAGCATTATCAGATATGGCATTTTAACATGGATGGGCAACCTAAGAGTCCAGCTGAAAAATAGCTCACAGTAATTACTGCTGCTGGCACATGCTGTACATGCCAATACAGCTGTAACAGTTTGTTATGGGGCTGCTAGAGTTCGTATTATTTGCTAACCCCTCTCTAAACTCTCTCCTCATGCATGTGGATACCCGGTGCCTGCCTGAGCACCATCTGAGCGGGATGCCTTCGTAGAGCGGCTGACTCCTAATGTATCCACTTGGACGAAGCTCCGCCAGAGGGACACCGAAGGCCAATGAGATCGGCTTCAGCACCAGGAGCAAAGGAGGACCGAATTGTGTTATTTATGTCATACTACTAGGAACAATCCAACTCTCTATAAGTACCACTACTCTCTGTAATGTTAGCATGCCCAGGAGGGGCTGGGCAGCC
>JABJVR010004645.1:0-14474 GCA_025773905.1 Chitala chitala
AACATGACCCGACAATATATCTATCTACACACATATTCTAATTATAGCCCTAAACATGACCCGAGAAGATATATGTCTACACACCTATTCTAATGATAGCCCTAAACATGACCCGAGAAGATATCTACACACGTATTCTAATGATAGTCCTAAACATGACCCAAGAAGATATCTATACACATATTCTAAGACAGCAGTGTAAACCAGACTAAGGAAGACATCCGTAGAGTAAGAGGATAGTGTGAAACATAACCCAAAACAGTATCCATATATGCATTTTGTGAAAGTAGCCCTAAACATTAACCTAGGAAATATTCATGATGTTTGCTATGATAGCCCAAAATTGCTTTTTTATAGGATACATCTAAAATATAAACATTTAGAGTATCCAAAATTATATTACTTTGTGCTTTCAAGCATATAAATCTATGCAGAATTTAAACATTTACGTGGTAAAGTTCATCTTAACAGAAATTAGATGTTGTGTTTTGCCTCATTTAGCAAATGGGAGCTTCATAGGTTGATGTGCGATAACTTATTGTTTGCGATGTACAGGAAACCAAATAAAGATTCATTATGGAGAAACTCTGCTCTGTTTGCTTATGCAAACTGTTTGACATACAAAAAAAAACTTTTTTATATTGTCATGTGTAACGCCCCTGCCTGTCATGACCCCTGTGTGCTCTAGATGTCACCTTCCTCGTGTCTCTTCTGCTGAATCATTGTCAATATGTCATTAGTGTTTTCCACGTGTGCCTCCTTTTCCTTGTTTCTATTTAAGCTCCACTCCTGTGTGAGTTCCTCACTGGTTATTGTAGTTGTAGTGTTGGTTGTAGTGTCAGGTGTAGTGATATGAAGGTTATTGTGGCTAGTGGTACATTGTTACTTTTAAACATTCTGGGTTTACCCAAAGCCTTTTTTAAGCCCTTTTGTTCCTTTATACCCTGTTTTTTCCCTGTAATAAACCTCCCTTTCTGCACATTGGGCCTCACTTGTTTTGCCTGCTTGGCAAAACGTTACATCATGCATATCAAAGTAAATTTTTGTTGTACTACAAAGTTTGTTGAATGGGAGAAGTCGTTATCTTTAGTATTCAGGTTCTAACAAAACTCAGTTTCTAAAGACTCTCATTCTTGTCTTAGATTGGCAACATAAATTCTAACGTAAAAGCTTGGAAACAACTTAACTGTAGTCAAGACCATCAGGATTATGCAAGATTTTCATATTGAAGTATAAATGATGGGGAAGCGCAGAGGTTTTCACGCTGGCAGCGTTTTGCCTGATTAATCACTTCCACTAAAGCCACTTCAACTTCTTTGTTTCCTTTGACAGTTATCACAGTTTTTTAATGACTTTTTTCCTTTTAGATGTTAAATCACAGACTTGGATTTATGATGTTTAGTTCATATTCTTCTTTGTCACTGCGTTCACTCCAGGATGTGCCCGTGACAGCATCACAAATGGCTTGCCAATGTTAGCCTGCACCTGAAATTCAGGATGTACCCATGTGTTTTCCACACTGGCAGTGCGACTGTTTTTAACGTTGCACAATTGTTTAATGTGCGGTAATTTAATGTTAAGACAGTGACCATGAAGGCTGCAAACAGCCAGAATATCTTTTGTGGAGCACAATATTGCGAACAGACACTATGTACTGCCGATGTTTCTGGCAAATCCTTAATTAGCAGTACAGCCCTTGTCTTCTCTTATTGGCAGTGATACAGAAATAATCTTTCTATGGCCACAGTGCAGCGACCTCAGAGTGTCTTGTCAGGGTCTTGGTAATGAGCGGCCCACTTTCTGATGTTCATGGTTTAGGATGGAGTACACGATCTAACCCCCTCAGGTCACTCATATGAAGGACTGTTTAGCCTTTTTAACAAGAAAACACAACTTCTCAGAAACACCTGTTGTCTCACACAGCGGTGCAGATAACACGTTTGGGAGTGTCAGATTTCCTGAAAGGCAGGAGGAGCGAGGTGTAAAGAGGGGCTCTGCTTAGTAAAGCAGCGGCTGTGTTCGAACCTGCAGCTGCAGAAAGATTGGATGTGTCTAAACCTTTGAGTCTCAGATGGGTTACTGTTCTCCTGGTGATTACAATGCCGTACTCTGTCTCCAGAAACATATAATGTGATATAAAAAGTGTAGCAGAGGAAAGCAGTATTCTAGCACTCCATCTGCCACAGTGACATGGGATGATTAACAAGCAAACAGATAGACGCTGATGGAACAACCAAAAGCACTGTCCTGGCTGTGTAGAATACACAAAGGTTGCCAGATCTCGTATTTAGTTGCTTTTAGTTCCAGTCCTTTTCTGCTTTTTTGCTGTGGTGTGCATCAGACGAGGCAGCAAGAACAGGCAAATGCTGATTTGTTTATTTAGTGCTCTTGCATTTGTGTCATATGGTTTGTGGCAGAATGAGGAGAATGTTTACATTCTCTGCCATATGTGGTGTGATCACAGGCGAACCATAGGGCATCAACCAGAGCATTAAGTCAACTGGGGAGCTCAAGAAGTGAATCAAAATGTGAGGCACCTGTTACGAACTAGACCGGATGCACCATTTTGTGGCTGTATCCTTCCACAGAAAGGGCTTAGCTTTGCGTAACTACCGGCATTCGGTTTCAGGTGTTAACAATTGCGTAATGGAAAAGATAAAAGCTAAAACAAGTGTACCCTCAGGTTAGCGGGTCACCATAGTGAGGAAAATGATGTCTGATACCATATCAGTTTGAGAGCAGTTTGTAGCAGTAATGAGTTGAAATGGACCCCTCTTACACTGTGCCTTTCCCTCCCATATTTTAGCTTTAATTGTGAGATTGTATCACATTCATTCTGTCAAGTGGAAGAGCACAGAAATTTGTCTGATAAATGCCAGAGGGGGTGTTTGTGGTTTGTGCTGCTTTGCTGGCACAGTGCCAGCAGAATCAGCGATCTGCACCATAGAGCACCAGCGGCGCTCGCTACACAACCGCACTATGTTGACACGTTAACAAGGACGTGCTGAGGAACGCAGTCGATGGTATCAGGGCTACACCAGGGTCACAGGATTATTTCCAGCGTCTAGCAGCAACCGATGACACGTTGAATTGCTACTGATGGGAGCTGAGGAAGCAGGTTTTATTTGAGGAGCATCTTTTGTTTCATTTTATTCGAAACTTCAGTAAATGGAAGAAGGCCTTGGACTACTTAAACAAGGAAAAAAGTTAAAGCCAAACTGAAACTCATGAAACCTGGCACAGAGGCTTCACTAGGGACTAAATAGTACTTATTAGTCTATATTAAAGTGTTATTGTCAGGTTTCATGAAATGCGATGTCACATTAAAGCCCTTTGTTCATTGATTTTCATTTAACCTAGAACAATTTCTTAGATGCTTTAGTACATTAAATGGTGTTAAAGTACAATGCAGTTTCCTCTCTCTGTTTGTCTTCTGAAACAAACCGCACTCAGAAAGACAAACGTAATTACTCACTTTGTAATAGCCTAATACTTCCATTTAATAACATTTTAATATTGGTATTTACGTATACGTCAATAGCTTATTTTAGGAAATTGTATTTTCCACAGTTATGTACTTCAGTAACAGCATATGAAAAGAGTCTTAGCACTATGGTGTTAAACATGAATATGGGTGTGTGTTTGTTTGTGTTTGTTGTGTGTAATATTCATAAGATGAAGATGTTGAGTTGTTATGCTTGTTTTACAACTGTGCTTTAAAAACGAACATGAATTTGCAAAACAAAGTGTAGCCTAAATGTTAATGTGGTCCTCGGGGGGATTTGACATTCGTTTTCATTAGAAAGCTTTTTCTGTCACTAACTGAGCACGACGGCAAATGCCCAGGCTCCGTTGCAGACTTTGTCGCAGACTCCGTCGTAGCACGCCGGTCCCACACAGCATAACGACAGCTTGATTAAAAGTTGGCGACGACTGGAGTGAAGCGTTTCATAAAGAGGCACTTTCTTTTAAGAAAAACAAACTAAAACACTGTCACCGATTTGTCTCAGATGCATTAATTGATCGTAAGGGCTTTTGGCTCTGGTTTCTAAAGAGGAATATTAGGTGCATCGTCTGCGTTTCATCAGCAGATCCATTATCCCACTTTGGAAACCCAAATGAGTGGTTGAGATTGGAATGTTGGTAAAAGTTTAGAAAAACCCTTTCATGCTAAGCTGTTATATGTACCACTTGGTAATGATTTGCTCGTTGACAGAGGCAGGGATTTTATTGCATGTTTATTGCGACAGATACTGTCTGCACTGCAGGCATTGGTGCTATGCTCACAGGTAGGCAGGGATCACAGGCCCGCTCTGTACGTGGTTTGCAGATTTGGCCTGGAATGTCGACCTAGACCAGGTGGCTGTTTGCTGCTTTCCAGATGCCGTGCCAAATTGCTTTAGCTAATGGATCCTTTGTTTAATGTACATGTTGACACCTATTGCACACTGAGCGACTTTTGCAAAATTAATTACAATGAACTGGGAAATTTGTAACAGACAGTGTATCAGAAGCCACTTTGCTGCCAGTAGAATTGTTTTGTTTTTTACTCTGGGATGCGTGCGCCAACTTCATATTGCAGCATTCTTGCACCGTTCCCTTCTGTCATTGGATCTCCTGCGTTTTGCATCATTGAGGGTGTAATTGTGTGGATGGTGTAATTGATGGTATAATTGTGTGTGGATAGACTGTGTAAGTAACAATGGTTGTGCTCCCTCCCATTCCAATAGAAAATGTTTATGTTTCAAGCATTTGAATGTTGATATTTTTCTTGGTCATAATTAGAAGGCAGTACATTTTTGTTACATATATAGGGGACATTAAACACTGAATTAATTTAAAACCTAAGTATGTATGCTATATGTATTTATGTCTAATGCTCAGCATGATTTCTAACTTGTAAAAAATAATAATAATGAAAAACTGCGTGACAACCTGTTTTTTTTGTATTTTGTGCAATCATTTAAACCAATTATTTAAACTGCTTTTCAGAAGGATGTTTTATTTCTGGCAGGAAAGTGTTCATTTGTGATTTTCTCATGGATGACTCCTGCCCAAAGGAGATTGAAAAAAAAAGAAAGGAAAGAAGGAAAGTCTATTGGGGAGCTCAAAAGGACCAGAACTGCACAGATGCTTGCAGTAATTTAGCGTCTTCCCTCATGGACGCCTCTCACAGCTTTAGGAAATCAGTGTTCGCACTAAACCGAAAGCTCATGTGATTATGTTGCGGTAATGAACACCACATATTTAAGATGCCTGTTAACAAACTTCATTATTTATGTTTTTTGCGATAATAAACAATAAGTAATAAACAGTAGCTTCAGGTAACAAATTTCAGATATACCTAATATCCAAAGAGCAGGCCAGAGGCATATTCCTGAAAGCTTTAAAACAATGATGTTATTTACAAACAAAAGCTTTATTTAAAAACAATAGAAGACTTTTTAAAATAAACATAGGGTGTTAAATAATAATGATAATAAATAATCAAATAAATAGTTGAATGACTAAAATATTGACTGAACACAAAGACTGACAGTAAATTGTGTTTGAATCATATGAATTGAATCCTGTTACTTAATGTTTGATTAATGTATGGATGGAATTTAAAATTTATCCAAATCAGATTGTTTCATCAGTAAATAGGATTTTTACATGTCCTGCAATGGACAATATTTACGAGCTTGTACTGGAAAGCCATCATTTTTAGTAAAAAAAAAAAAAAAAAAAATCAACCAACCAAATGACCATTTATTATTAAAATATTGATTAATAATTTATCATTTTTGTCAAATATTTTTCAAAGTTCTTATGACTACTTATTACAAACTGGCAAGTTCTTATTGCTGAGAAGTAAACACTTTTTACCTCAGATGTTAATTTTTGTGAATGCATTGTACTTTGTGTTACACAGTATGTTTAACAAGAGCACATGACAACGTGTGTGTGTGTGTGTGTGTGTGTGTGTGTGTGTGTGTGTGTGTGTGCACTTTGGTTTACCATGTAGGGTTTCATGGTGGAGCTGACCTCGCACCAGGGCAGTGTAGGCAGGGTGCTGCAGTCAGGCAGCTCTCTACTGCATGAGGGTCATCTAACTGAGGAGGAGGACAGTGAGGTCCGGGAGCAGATGAACCTGCTGAACTCTCGCTGGGAGCACCTGCGTGTGGCCAGCATGGAGCGACAAAGCAGGTGACTACTTGACACTGAGGCATCACACCAAGAGGGCGCACTGAGACTTAGAGGATGCACTGAGACTGAGAGGGCGCACTGAGACTGAGAGGGCGCACTGAGAGTGAGAGACCACATTGACAGTGATAGGGCGCACTGAGACTGAGAGGGCGCACTCAGACTCATAGTCCATACTGAGATTGAGAGGGTGCACTGATAATAAGAGGGCGGACCTAGATGGAAGGCGCACAGAGACATAGAGGCCACACTGAGACTGAGAGGGTGTATTGCATCAGAGCGCACTTACTAAGATAGAGAGGGTGCGCCAAGAAAGAGAGGATGCACTGAAACAGAGAAGACACACCGAGACATAGTGGACTCATCAAGAAAGCACAGTGATACAGAAAGAATGCACTGAGACAGCAAGACCAAAACACCATCGTCAAACAGAAACGGCACATAGAGACAGAAGGTGCACTCAGCCAGAGACGACACAGTCAGATGGGGGATACCAGTAGTTATGTATGTACTCGCTAACCATGCTGTGACAGCGAAGGCATTTTATGTCTGAGAAGAGTGCCTTGTTTTTGACTAGTCACGGTTACACTTTGTTTCAAATTGAACAGACTCAGTGCAGCTGTTTTGCTGTGAGTCTTGTGCACCCCCCTGCCACCTTCTGTGGCTCCCTTGTTTGTTTTACCCTTCTCAAGCTCTGATGTTAGCGTGGGTGGGCTTTTTGAAGCAGTTTACCAATTTATTTCTTCTCTTCCCTGAGGCTACATGAGGTGCTAATGGACTTGCAGAACCAGCAACTGAAACAGCTAACAGACTGGCTGGAGGTGACAGAAGACCGGATCAGTCGAATGGAATCTCAGCCACTTGGACCTGATCTGGTGGACATCAAGCACCAAGTTGAAGAGCATAAAGTAACGGCTAGCAGAATGTCTCAGTACTACGTTGTCTGGCTTGCTGCCTGTCTGTGTAACCGGTCTTCTTTTATCCTCTGACCGTGCTTTTCCCTGACTTGGCAGCTGCTGCAGGAGGACCTGGAACAGGAGCAGGTGCGCGTGAATTCCCTGACCCACATGGTGGTAGTGGTGGATGAAAACAGCGGAGACAGTGCCACCGCAGTGTTGGAGGAGAAACTGCAGGTGAGAAATGTGTGCTGTTGCTTTGTGGAACCCATGGGCTCGTGGAACCTGGGTTAATGTCACGGCTGCTGCGAGGTATTACAACAGTGTAACGGTGAAGGGCATGTCATGGACACACAGCTGGATATCTCTGGAGCAGCTGTGATCAGTTGTGCTGCAAACACATTGTCTGTATGCCCCTGGCTACTATGTAGTAAACACACTGACATAAGATGATTGAGCCCATACTGCCCACACAATAAACACCCATCAACAAGCCAATGAGTCTGGCATGCACTAAATCAACTGATAGCCAGACGGGTTGCACTGACTTGAGCATCCCACAGTGCTGCGAAGCAATATTTAGCAGTTGGATTAAAGTGCATTCAGAAATTGTATTTTGAGCAGCTCTGAGGACTGGCTTAATGTTATGTTAAGCAGTATAAAGAAGTTATATTAAGATTTCTCTCACCAACCTCCTTCACAATTTATGCATAGATCATCACTCCTATTCACTCACATTTACAAAAATACGTAGCAAGGCTGCAATGGTGTGTAATGAATGAAAAACCGATATTGTGGCGCACCCATCTACACTCGTTTTTAGTGCTTAAGTAAATACACGTCTTGTTTTCAAACCCAGCCTTTTTCATATGAAGTGAGATGATTTGCACTGTAGATTGTAAGGCGTGAGAATTGCGTTATATGTATATTACCCTGTTCTCGTGACCCTGTCCAGGATAATCAGTGGAAGAATGAACGATTATTACCCTATAACACCTCAGAAGCATCTTTAAATAGTTCCTCTGAATTCACAAATACACACCATCCTTTAATTGTGAGCTTTTCAAGTGAACAGAGGGAGAATGTATGGGTCAGGGCGACAGACGCGTGTAGGCACCTTAGTCCTAACAGCTAAAAAAATTGCAATGAAAAACAATTTGAAGTTCTTATTCCAGCGCCTTCGAAGCAATTGGCAAGCTCATTTCTGCGCTAGATTGGTGTGCTATAAAAATGGGTTTTGAGTTATCTTCAAATGGATATATTTTTTTCTTTTACTTCAGATGTCTTTTTCAGATCTGTTGGCAGTTTGGATAGGGGTGAAATTTTATGTTATTTCAAACCTTCTCAGTCAGTTTTTTTTTTTTTTTAGGATACTATGAAGTTATTGAACCACAAATTTTAAACAAAGCCAGTTAGGGTTGTTAGCGTAGATTATTTCACACAATTTAGGATTTAACTGTTTACCATCTGGGTGTGATTTAGCTATGACTACATACTGAACACTAGAACTTTATGAATTCTTTTTTAAATATACAAGGTGTTTAAAATTATTCATTGGATTTCAAATGTCTGTATATGGGAGGTTTACAGAGTGATTATTGACACATTAGTTTAAACAAAAACTCTTCAAAAATTCTACAGCTGCCTTTTTTACTTGGTGCTAATTCAATATTCAGTTTGAGCAATACAATCATTTCAAATCCAATGAATCTTTTTAAAACACCCTGTATTTTTCTTAAACTGCAGTATGATTCCTTATCAACGACTCCTGGTACACAGATATCCAGACCATATATTGGGACCAAAATTCTCTAGATTCAAAATCTGTTCTCTTCCCTGGGGTCTGGGAGGAGATATTGGACATATCAGTACGCTGACCAACAGATGCAAAAACAGGTTCCTTCCCTGTGCTGTGTGATGCAGGCTGCATGATGAATAGATAAGATATGGACTGTTGCACAGAATTAGCATTCACACATCATGTCACTGCTGACACGTTATCTTTAGTATTAGAGGAATTATATCGTTTTCTGTCCACATTATAGCATGTAACGAGTAATTGTAGTGTCAGTTGTCTGTTGATTATTTGCAGTTGTTCATTGAGTTTTTATGTTGTTACTGGATAGTTGAACAAGTAAACACTTCAGTATACCTGTTGTTTATGCCAAGTAAAATCATGCTTTAGCTGGTAGCTGGAGTAATGTGGAAAGAGAGACTCCATATAGCATTTCAATAACATGACAACAAACTGTCATATCTCACCAGACATAAATGGAATGAGAAACCCCATTTTTTTAAGAAAGTCTTTTACAATATTTTGAGCCTCTGGAGGTGGTGAAAAACAATAAACCCTATTTTAAAAAACAGCATTATATAATATCTGAAGAAGAGCATAATACATTTAGTTTAATAACTGCATTTATGTATCATTTGACAGTATAGATATAAATAGATGCTGTGAGATGAGTTTGCACAAATACGCAGAAAGTCAGCCTTTTAATGACTAGTCTTTCTGTTCCAGCAGCGGACCACATTGTTTTTTCTCTCAATCACATCAAAAATGAAAGAAGTGGTGTTTTTTCACGGCCTTAATGAAATGTTCCCACTAAAGAAGCACGTAAACACATTTTTTTCCAAAGAATTTTCATTCTGGGTACGCGATTTCTTCGAACTGGGCTAGGTTCGTCTGTTCTTTTTTCGGGCTCATACTGATGAGAGATCTCTTGTACGGGCGACGCAGAGGTCCGACGGCTGATAAAGGGGTTGAGGAGATACTGAGTACAGGAGGGTCTCCTAATTGGGTCAGCCGGTCCGTAAGGAGCAGGGTTGATTGCGCGATGCACCGGTCCCTGATTACATCACTAATCAAATGCAAGAGGGTACTCTGGGTGAAGCTGAAGGTCGAGCAACGTGCGTGTCTTTCGAGCTCATGTCTGTGTTTCGCCACGTGCAGTTTGCGACTAGGAACTTTTGCCACTAAACGTTTGAAACAGCCGGCGCGTTTTTTTTTTTTTTTTTTTTTTGGCTAAAGCAAAAGATGCTCCTTTCCGTGCCAGGTTACAGCAGATTGTTGGCTGTGAGAGGCGCTCCTGTAAATGGTTGATGGCTCTCGCATGCGGCGCCTTGCCGACTGTGTGAGCGCAGCGTTTTAGTGTGTAGAGAAAACAGCTCGTCAGGGTTGTACAGGGTCACCAGAAAAGACATCTCTATTAGGAGAAAGCAAAGAAATGCAAAGGGCTGCACGGGACACAAATTTGGAACATGCAAATCAGATTTTAAATGGGGGAAAAAAAAACATGAAATAAAAAACATGCATTTATATATTAATACTTATTTCTTATATTTTAAATTCGATTTTTTTTTTTTTGCCAACAGTAATGGATTTCGTGTTTTTGTGCTACCGGTATTACTTGTGAGCGTTTTTCCACTTTGTTTTGCTGCGTGAAACCTGTGTATCATTTACGGGCAGAAAGCGGAATGTGCAGAACATTTACGTCTGAAATCACGGCATTTAGACAGCGGCAGTCTGCAGGGAGCTCAGAAATAAACAGCGACAAAGCGGGAGTAATGTGATAATGTGGAAGGTAATGTAATGTGTTTGGAAGGTGATAGCGACTGCAGTAATAAAGCATAATCACTTCCACGGTGGTGAACAAGGTTTACGATGATTTATGTAAAAACAGCAAGGTAGTAATATAAATACTTAAGTAAAAGACAGCGGAAAAAAGTGTAAGGATGCGGACCGTTGAACAATGAGCCCTTGATGTGGTGTTCTGTTTGACGTTTAGGCGATGACAAGTTTGGACGCAGTGTAGTTCAGGGAAATGTATGTGAAACAATGGTAAGTAATTCAGAGACTTTCATGAGGGAACAATGCAACGCCAACGTGAGGCATTTCAAGTACAGGCTACACTTCATTCAATAATACTTTCTAAAAAGTCTATTCATTACATGTTTAATGTCGAATTGAAAATAATGGCAAAGCGCGTTTAAAGGAATGGCGGAATTTTGTGAAGTTGATCTCATTATTCTTTTAATCTCTGAGCACTAATGAGCAGAAATGTATCACATTAACAGTCCTGCACATTGAAGTACAGTATAAGGTGAGCCTGCCAATTCTCTAGAAACCTTTCGGAAACAAACATGTCTCATGTCCATCAACCCTGATAGGGTGATGTCTTGAAAACCCAATTTTAGTTTTTGCCTTTCTTTGTTTTAATTATAATGCCATTGTTTTAATCTTTTGAATATAAATTACATAAAGAAATGTGTAATCATATGTAAATAAATATGATTATAATGAGCTGTATAAAATTACTTATTTGGAGTCACATAACAGATGAGAAACAATGACTTTGGGACACTGGGGAGGGGGGGATGAATCTCATTACAGCCCTTGTTTAGGTGGAGCGCAGCAGATGTGTACAGATGTGCTTTACGGCAGAACGCTAACAGCGCGGCTGGAGGAGACGTGCGTCTTTTTTCCAGATGTACACATCTGACAAATTTACATGCCATTCCCGCAGCACCTGGGGGACAGGTGGGCAGCCATATGCAGGTGGACGGAGGAGCGTTGGGTCCTGCTGCAGGAGATCTTGATCAAGTGGCAGCACTTCACCGAGAAGCAGGTACGTGACTTTCCCACATTCCAGCTGTCCCACACGGATTTTAGCATCTGTACCTCCCTTGACCGCCAAACGCCAGCCCGGCTGCTCTTTGTGCACGAAGGGGGGTGAGGGGGTGCGAAGGAGGACTGTTCTAGAGTGAGTGGCACGACCACGCAGTACAGGTGGGGCTCGTTCCTCTGTTGGTGCGCCACAGTGGGGTGGGGTGGGGTTAGCTATGGTGGAAACTCAGTTTTAATATGCAGAGGACACATCTTACTTTCCCCACACGTCACAGCAAATTCTTGTTAAACAAAATGCGCTTTGGTTAATTTAAAAGAAAAACGTGTTTATTGTGATGCACTGCAATTTTTATCTATGCTGTCACTTGGTGTACTGCATTTGTATACATTTACCATTGCCTGTCTGATTCCTGATACTTTGTGTTTCCTTCCTAGCATGCTTGCCTCATTCTAAGTGAACAACAATTAACTTATTCTGAACAGCTAATAGTACTTAAATTATATATTCAGTCTGAAATAATAAGCGGGGTTTTCTCAGATGATTTACAGTGGAAACTAATGTAGTGCAAAGTAGTAATTTGACAGGAGAAATGTTTTTTACATGACTTCAATTTCGTTAGAATTAATGGTGCCTTGGTCACCTATAAAAGACGACTTCAATAGACATTTTAATTTAATTAGCAAGTTACAAAACTCACACTTTGTGCATTGTACATAATTTTTCTTTTCCTTTTTTCTCAGATCCCATGCCCCACGACCACCAGCTGTTAGTAAATTTCAAAATTAAATTAACTAATTAAATTATTATCACGTTTAATCATTTGCTGTTGCAAATATAACTTCACTTTTGAAATACAAACAAATATATCATTGTCATGGGGTTGAGCTGTTATTTTCTAATGATGTTTTATCTCTGCACAGTGTAATATTGCAATCTGTATTCCTGTTGGAATGTCAACATTTCTGTGGTAGATGTAAAAGAAGGATCTGAACAACAAACGTTTTCATGTGAATCCCACTGTTGTTTCTGCATAAAATTAGGTATGCAGTCTTTAGTTTCTCATTTGCCTTTTTACCTAAAGTCTGTCACGCCTAAGGGGCATTCTTCACAAACTTGCTGTTATATTTTACATGCATAAAGAACAGTGCTCTGTGATTCCGGTGATATATTTACAATGGAAAATGAGGCAAACTGAGACATATGAGGGTATACTATTTAAAAAAAATGTAAGAAATGGCCTTTAACATGTTCAAATTGGTTATTGAAGTGTACATGGGTGTTAATAAGTTTTGGCCTTAGTCATCTAGTTTTCTTTTATATGCAGTGCCTGACATGCTCATAACTCGATCATTGCACAATTTCAGTTAGTACAGTTGGCCCTTTTCTGGAGACGTGTTGCTCTGGAATGACATTCAGCTTCATGTATCTGACGAGAAATGTGGGCACAGACAGAGTTCCGTTTGACTTGGTTCGTTTTGGGGTATCGGTAGAAGGCTTTTGCTCGCAGATGTACTTGTTCTGGTGCGTTTATGCCTTCTCGCACGCGTGACAGTGTGTGTGCGTGTTTGTGTGTGTGTGTGTGTGTATAAGTGTGTGTCACAGGAAATAAATGATCAAAATTACAATCCGAACAAGAGATCGAATATGTTGTTCATTGGAAATTAAACAAACAACTGAAAATTGCTGCCAGATAAGAATGAGTAGACGATTTGGCTGCTTACTGAATTGGACATTTTCTTTGCTTCCTTATTTATATCAAGTCTCCTGCTGTAACATATTTTCTAAGGTTTCTAATGAGGAAAGCTGAAGGACTGACATTCTGTGGTTTTCAAGCTGATCCATGCTTTGTAAATGGTCGTCGGTTGCAGTTATGGTTAAAATAATCTGACTTTTTTGCTTAATAGGATTCTTTTGTTCTCTCATAATGATGGATTCAGAAGGCACCACTACTTAGTTAGCCAGACAACTTCTGTAAAGACTGACAAAAAATGAAGGGTTCTTCATATCTTAAAGGAAGCAGAGTTGATTACTTTTGCTATGGCAACACATCCAATATCTCTAGTCTGCTGCCGTGTATTTAAGTAATCCGAATTGTATTTAAAGTAAAATCTCACCAGCTCATCAGAGAGCATAACCTCCATTATGAAAGCCCATTATTACCTTTAGTGAGAGATTGGTGAAGCTTCATTTATTCACCCTGATAAACTCAATATGGACAAATTTCACAAGTACAAAAGTAAATTTAATTCCCACACAAAGTCTTTGTCCTGTTCCTAATTATTTGAGGACATATCTATTTCGTTTCCTTTACCAACTGCCTCATAACGTACATAATGTGCCATTCTGTACTCTTATTTTTAAGTCTAATATTGAGATTAGACAGTTATTAATTTAATTTTAACGTCCAGTAAAGGCTGTGTTAAAGTAAAATAAACAAAATGTCTAGTCAGTACTTAATGCATGACTTCATTTCGTTAGGTGCTCAAACGACTCATGAGGGTGACATAACCTTTGGAACTTAGACAAAATCAGATCAGTGGAAACAGGCAGTAACAAGTCTCCTGTGAATATTATGGGTGATTTTTTATATGGATTTAATCTGAATCGAGACAAGAATCATTGCGTGCATATATACTGCATATATATTTTCACATATAATCATTGAGTCCTTCTTTCACTCGCGCTCTCTCTCTCTCTCTCTCTCTAGCTCACACTAGCTTACAGCACATTCAATATCAACGGACAGCTCCTCTCCATGCCGGTA
>JABJVR010004646.1:0-14473 GCA_025773905.1 Chitala chitala
CTATGTGCTCTGGGATGGGCTCCAGGTTTCCCCGCGACCCTCACCAGGAATAAGCGGTTCAGATAATGGATGGATGGCTGGATGGTAGTGTCAGAATGTTACTTTGCAAGGTGAGCACACTATGTAGTCCACAAGTTATAACAGTCTATACAGTGAGTAGGGATGGCAAAGGTGATGAAGGGGTGGCCTCAGGGTGCTCTTAATTCCTCCCTGTCCCTGATATGGCTGCTGATCAGTGAACTTTGGAACATGAGGACAGTGATCATCCATAAAAGAACAGACCTGATCATCTTGGGTTTGTGTCAAAAGGTCTGTGCTGATATAACTTTTAGGATGGAGCAGGATGTCACTCGGTGGGCCTACCATGCAGCAAATGAGGGGTGGAAGGGCTTCTTTAAGATGTAGGTCCCACTGGTTTTTTAAGGTGATGTTGTTTCATCCACAGTGGTAAATGGAGCACTATTGTTTCAGCATGTCTCCGACGGGTGTTGGGTGTTTTTGTGAGGTGTGTCCTTTAGTGCTGCACAAGTTTTAGATCACACCATTTTTATTATGAGGCATAGCCACGTGGTCTTTTAAATGAAAGGTAGAGTTTGCGTGTGCTGCTGGATTAGAAAAAAGTTCTAATAATCTGTTTACTGCATCACATTTGTGTCTTAAAATTTTATGTCTATTTTAATTATTGATGTATTTAATTTTTTATTGTAAATAAAATTTGTGTTTAAAAATTTGCCAGGATGATGAGATGTTTGAACAGCCTATGGCACTGTATAAAATGAACAGTACTGTATATTCTAGCATGCCAAATAAGAATATGACCTTGATCTGAACTTCGCAAAATACTAATACGAATGCATGGTAAGATGTTTATTAAAATGTTTTATTAAAATAAAGTTGAAGACTTGTACACTCATTGATTTTCAAGGGTTTCCACAATTAAAGCCTTCAAAGAAAATATAAACATGCACTGGCATTGTAATTTTTGTTGGCTATGGTGAAAACCATTCATTAGGATTTAAACATGCTACTAATTTCACTGCCTTGAGCCTCCAAAGACAAATCAGTAAATTATGACATATTATTCACTGTACATACACACAGTGGAATACACCAGGTAACGCGTGTGTGATGTACATACACAGTGGAATACATCGGACAACACGTGTGTGATGTACATACAGACAGTGGAATACATGAGGCAACGCGCATGTGATGTACATACAGACAGAGGAATTCATTTTGCAACACGTGTGTGATGTACATACAGACAGTGGAATACATTTTGCAACACGTGTGTGACTTACAAAATAGGAAGTGACGCTTCGAAAAGGGGAAAACTTTTCTCTGTACACAAAAAAAAGATGTTGGAGAGAAAGAGCAGTATGCAGGCTCCGCACGACAAAGGTAAGATTATTAATTCGTTTGAATTTGTCTTATACACGTTTATATGTACATTTTTGCAACTATCTCTTAAATACGCAAGAATAACATCAAAATACCTACGCAGAAGACCCGTTTTTCCTGATACATTGCTAACCTATGTCTTGCTGCCTTAGTTAGCTAACTGTCTTATTGACAGGAACAGCTGGTTGTTTTTCCGAAACGTGCTGGTGCACCGTTGTGGCAGGGGAGCGTAGATGGGGGTGGGATGCCATCCTGAAGGGGGTATTGTCACAAATAAGCTGCTTTTAGTACGGTCCCTCAATGGCCTCTCTTTTATGCGGTCGAGTGCTTCTCTTAAGTTTTACTGGAAGTACATAAATCTCGGTTTTTGTGCGGAGGTTATTACGACACGCTATGCAGATCGTCCTGGAGCAAACAGAAGACGTAATATGGGGTAACTATGTGCTAATGTCATGTACAAAAACACTTACACTGTAGCAGAATTACCAGTAATCGAAAGGAAACCCTGTCAATATTTAAATCAGATCTGCTCCCGGTACAGCTGATGCATGGTCTGCTGGATTCCTTGAGTCAACCCGTCTTTCAGCAAACTGTTAACTATGGTAATTAGTGCTGCGATTGATCTGGTTTATAAAAGTGCTATTTATTGTATTGAAACTGTGATGACGAGCATGCTTCCTAAGCTTTCGACCGACTGTAAAGCGTAACCGTGATTAACATGCATATCCCTTCCACGTTCATGCTTTATTGGTAACACAGATAAAGACACTGTAGCATATTTCATAATCGCATAGCACAGAAATGCATTATGTTGTGTCTCATTATGCTGCTGTAAAGGTATATAAACATTGGCCATTTTCTTGCCTAGACGTCTTTCAGCACGTGCACTTTCATGTGCGCTTGATTGCGTCTATCTTTCTTCAGCTTCTCGCTCGTAAGCATGACTGGCGCTGTGCGGTTCCACACTTCGCACGGAAATTACAAAAAAAAAAAAAAAAAAAATGCAGTTTAACAGCACAAGATCATTGAAGCTCGCAGGTGTTACAAATGAAGCAGATTCCACCCAGTCCTTTACTTCCTGCAACGTAATTAAACTCATTTAATACCTATGCGACCGCCAGCATGGTTATTTTATAATTATGCAGCTAAAAAAAAAAAACTAGTCTCTTGTAAAATGGGAGATGATCAAGTTTGATGTATCAGATAACTTCTAACAGTATTGGTTTCAAATGATCTAATCTTTACAACCACTGCTATGGAAATGTTATGACATTAGTTATTTAGGGATAGCATTGATTTTCAGGAATCGCAAAGCATTTAATAGGTGTTAACACTCCTAAGTTGGTGTGTTTGTAGTATAGCCGTGCGTATCTCGTAATACAGTGTAGTCGGCTTGCACTCGCAACCTCCACTGGTGTGTTAAAAGGGAATTCCACTAAAAAGCTAAAACGTTTATTTTGTTGTTCACCACACGGTGGTGACTGTATCCAAAGGAAATTGCGTAATTTCAGAGGTTGCTCTTTGTTTTGTATAAAATGTGTCTTCACCAGTAGATAGTTCTGTTTCCGTTTGTATTGGAATCGCAAGTAGTGTAATTTAATAAACTCTGTATATTCGGAGCTTTTCCGTATCTAATTAGTAGCACTTGCTGTATGTGTCCCTGATTGTCTTTTGTTGGCAGTGTTTGAACTATTAAACCATTCTTAAATCATGCAGCTATGATTCACACGAGAAGGCACGGTGAAAATAGTAATTATAATAATTTACAAATGAAATAGATTACTGTTGCAGTAAACATAATAAAGTTGTTTAATAATGGTGGAATTTCCCTTTAAGGACTGTACCACAAGGGACCACCCCCCCCCCCGCTGTCACCCTGACCGAATCTTTTTTTTTCCCCACTTGTGTCATTCTGCAAGTAGGGTTACAGTTATTTCACAAAAGTTCAATCACATTAAATGTAAAGTAAAGCATACATTTTAGCATTTGGCAGCCATGTAGTTGTGTTGATGGTGTCGCAGTTCAATGGCATTAGTCATGTGTTTTTTAAATGCTGCAAAGAGAATGGACAGTGTCCAAAACAAACAGGTGTCTCTTTTTTATCTGTTTACTCTAGTATATTCAGAAAAGCACACACAGAATTGAACAGTCATAATCAAACTCATAATAATATTCATCATCCTCCTACTGATACAGGTTATATCAGGACAGATTTGTATTTCTGTTGTTTTGTCATTAGGGTATCAGAATTTTACAAGGTTGTGACTTCTTATCTAGAACCACAGGGAAAAAAAGAGGGAGAGAGAGAGGGTGATCTTTTTTTAATTTTTTAAATTTAAAATAAGTATTATATGTAAACAATGAAAACCATTATTGCCTCAGTAAACAATAATGAAATAATACAATGAGAAAGGCAATAGTTATAACTGAACCATTTTTAAATCTATATTTCATCTGTCCTTTATTGTGTAGACCTGACAGCCCAGTCTTGGTGTTTAAGATCCACATGGTGTACTAGGTTTTTTTTTTTTTACTTTTAGCTCCTAATGTAATCTTAATTGCTTTATTGCAGTAAATTCATTTAACTTCTTTGATGTGGGGTGTCAGTCAGATGTTAACTGAAATGTACTTTCTAACAGCCTGATGGACTCCAGCCCTTGGGAGTCCAGTCACAGCTACATCACACAATGTGATAAGTCTAGACCTGAGTTTTACACAGCACAGAGCATGTGGTATTAGCATTACCAAGCTTAGTCAAGGTGTACAGGTTTCTGCAGTATTTAAATCATATGGCTATATTTCAGAAATTAAGTATATAACTAAGCATGTAAGTACCATCCACCTGCTGATACAGTGTCTTGCAGTTACATGTAGTTTTGACACTTCAGTCACCACTTCTGAAAATTATGTTTCATTTTGATGATGGGATTTTCCCTGGTCACTCACGATAGTTCATAAGTGTTTTTCTTTGAACATATTTTCACCTTTGTGTAAACCCTGTGGATGTGGAAAGAGCATCATATTGTAAAGCAGAGTTTAATGCTTTTTGATCTTTATTTGACCATTTAGCAATAAATTAGTAATTGTTTGTTGCAAAGCCTTTTTTGCAGGTTGCTGCTATAGTCTTAGTTATGCAAGTCTTCTGGTACTATAGAGTACTCTTAGAATGTCAACATTGCATAGAACATCCATGGCTTATTTACATTTGTGATTGAAAGCGATGTTACCTCTTTTCATAATGTAATGAATTCTTGACACGTGATAGCTTTGAAAAGCAAAATTTATTACTGCTTTAAAACATGCTATCAGGACTTAAACGTTAAATTACATTTCTATGTGTAAGTACAGGTCTCAGTATCCTCAGGCTGAAAGATAGGAACATGGTGATCTGAATTCTTCCATGCTATATAAGATGTACCATTTCTTGGTGGAGTTTACTGAAGTACATAGTTGATTGTTAAGGACAGTAAATGTCTTCTGCACTCCAGTTTGATTAATTTAATATTTAAAGGCCCTCCTTTCATTTTAGCAGTGCATTGTAGAACAGACAATTGTGTTCAGTATTAATTAACATTAAAGTTCAAAACGATGGTGGTGCGTCTCCAAAGGCCTGAGTAAGGTATAAATAGGAAGTGCTATAAATAGAAAATGAAGAATAATTAAGATTTTTGCGCAAAAGTAGACAGGTCTTCACCGGTGACATGTCAAACTGTTAGGTCATGGCTTTAGTTTTTAAACGTTATGGTTTGGTGTCATGAGGTATTGCGGTTCGTGTATTACTGTGGAGCGCTTCTCACAAAGTTTGGGGTCTTTCCTCCGCGGGGGAGAGTGAAGACTCACCGTATTGTAATTCACCGGACTCCACATGGAAGGGAAATACCTTATATGGACATGGAAGTGGGTGTGGCGAGTGGACTGGGCAGGATCACAAGACCTCGTCTGAAAAAAAGGTTCCTGTATGAGTAGATATTGTGCAAAGCAGGGCAGCAGTGTATGTGTAGGCTCAGTACAATTTGATATTTATATTTACTGCATTTGCCAGGGCAGTAATATGCAGTTAAATCGCTGCTCAACGTGTATGTTGCCAATAGCTGTTTAAAATCTCCAGCCCATTTCCAGCCAGCGCGGCGCGGTATATCTTTCTCTTTACTTCAGGAAACATAATGGTGTGAGGTCAGATCAGCGTGACTCAACCTTGGAGGTACATGTAGTCATTTCTCTTCGACGGTATGTGGAGCGTGTGGACTGCAGGGACCTTTTGGAAGCACTCCGTAAGGTCTCCAGGAGAAAATTTGCGATGACGGTAAGTGGTAGATTAACCGTGGGAGCCTTAAAATTGTGGGGGAGAACACAGTCTGTAGATGTGCGTGGTGCAAGTAGATCACGAGCCCTGCAAAGTTTGACGCCTCCCTTTGCGCAGATGCACTTGGATTTGCTATTTCAAACTGCCTTTGCATGTTGGAAACACAAGTTGACAACACCAAATGCGTACCTTAGTAGTAATAGGTATTTTTTGTACTTACAGATATGACGTACCCATGGATGGCAGACATTAAAGCTCTGTGCACGTTTTTGTTGTTTACATGCTGTTTAGGTGCGCACACATGTCCAGAATTGGTGCCTTGTTGCTGCACTGCCTTTATTGCAGCATGACTGGGTATTAGTGACGGGATAATCCTTTTTCTGCAACAAAGGACTTCTCGTAAATAGCTCTGAGCGGACAGGCTATGGTGTGTGTGTGTTGCGGTGGGGGAAGGGGGTACAAATCAGTTTTTTGTCGCGCACATGTTTTTCTTCCTTCTTTTTGGTAGTCATCTTTTGCCTCCCCGTGATGTCACTGCTCTGCGATCTAGTCCTGTAAATGAGGGTATGGCCCGGATTAGGTAATTATTTTACAACGTTGAAAACCTATTGGATAAACGTGATTCTCTGTTGTTTGAAACGGCTTCGTGTTACTATTGTGATTTACACAATAGCAGCATAAGTGTAACACTAAGTGTTTTGTCTATTGGGTTGATTTAGCGTCATGTTTTATTAGTCGTAGATGCAAAGGTGCTAAACCGTATTGAAAATTAGTTTTCGCGATACGTGCTGTTGACGCTGTTTTATCGTCCGATTCCCGTAACCAAACCCTGCCCTCGTCTTATCGTAACCGGGGTTCGCACAAAGAAAGTCTTGTTGGAGAGTGAATTTCGTCAAAATGTGCGGAATTGGAGTCTGACTAGAGCTGGCAAGATACTGGAAGGGTGTAGCAACTTAGATCCTGTTATAACACTACTTCGTGAAACCAGTCCAAAATTCCTATACTCTCAAAAGAGACGAAGTACGTCGCTGACTAAACTGGACTGAGCAAACAGCGAGTGAACGTTGTTATTTATGCTGGAGTATGACTGATCATACGAGGAGTGTGTGTGCGCGCGCTGTAAGGTGTTAAGTGAGTCATCACTTTACCTAGGATGACATTTTTTCCACTTTCAGTGTACTTTCTCTTACTGAAGTACTATAAATATGAGAACACTGTCAGAAGAGGACTTGTAAGAGATTGCATTAATATATTGTGTATTGAGTGTGGCATTTTCAAAGGGGTTGTGTTGCTGTGGACACGCTACTCTGCTTTAGATATTGTGTAACATTTTCAATGACAGTAATGTTGTTCTTTGCTTGAAGTTGTTCTTGCTGTTTGCTCCTGAGGTTCCAAGGTTGGCCTGAGTAAGCACAACATGCAGGAAGGCTGGTTTTGCAGACCCAAGTAGATTTGAAGCTCTTTTGCAAACCTACACATTGGTGATTGGTTTCAAGACACGTGTCAGACCTTTAAATAAGGAAATCGCATAGCACTTTCACTCTGACAGTAGTGCTCTGGTGTTAGTGTGGTTTGCTTCTGTTTGCAAACTTTTAAGTTGTGTGTAAAAAAAAAAAATGTTACTAATGCTGATTGCCAAAGGCTACAGTTGTTGTGAGGCTTTAGTTATTTAGAATTTCAGTGTGAGTTTATTGAAAGGATATCCTCTTGAGATGTAGTATCTCATTTCCAAGGGGGTCCTAAAGACACAGTTGTTTACTCTGATTTATCTGAAGTGGCATGACTTTAAAATTCCAGAAGTGTAGTAGTGAGGTTGAGCATGCTGTTATTATTCTGTGTGCAGAAGCATTTTATTAATGGTGGAGCGCTTGGGCTTTTTAGTGTACTGTGTGTGACAGGACTATAACAGCTACAACAGAAAAACAGAGGTGCAGTGTACGTGTCGCACTTTGTTGTTGCATGATTAGACCACTGAGATCATGCATTATGTTTGCTGCAAATGTGGTTTCATCTTTACTTAAATTGTAGCACAGACCTGCTTGTCAGTCAGCGTCTTACGACTGCAGAGCAGTGTAACAATGGCTGTGTACATATACAGAGAACACCAGAGCGTGGAGATAAAAGCCTTCTAAAGTGATGTGGTGTTGCCATGGAGATGTTCCAGCATCTATCTTGGCACGTATAAAACTGTTATGGAGTGTAAATTGAAACAGGACTTAAACTCGGTGCCTTTATTTGAAAATACAATTTTATATTGTGATAACATTTTTGCAGCTAGCTTCCTATTATGTCTAACCTTATTTTGATTATAAGCCATTGTTATCCTGCCAAGGTCAGGAATTATGATGTTTGTGGTGAAGGACTGTTAGCTTGTGTCATCTTTTTAAAAATATTGCATTGACATTTGTTTCTCTCCAAACTGAAAAAAAAAGAAAAAGAAAAATTGGTTTTTGTGTGTCTGTTGGAATAAATTATATTGCGTTATTATCTGAAAAAGGATAATGCTTAATAAAAAACTTTTTTTAATGTTCAAGTTTATCCTTTTCCTACGTAATTAGCTAGTTCATGGGTTGGGCCTAAATGACATGTAAGTGGAAAGTAAGTATTATTACTGGTAGCAGAAAAAACTGAAGTTTTGGCAAAATTCTGTGCAGAAAATCATTATAGCTGTATTATATTTAGGGCCACTATGCATTGTTCTGCATTTATTGGTTTGCTTGTTGAAGTTGTAAGTGAAGTGGTAAATTCTGCATCGTAAGTAGGTGCCTTGCAGAGGTTAGCATGCTGTCTGAAACATACTGATTGCCAACATGTATGTAACAACATGCCAATTTAAATGCAACACTCAGAGTTGCGTTGAAATTTTTTATCTTTTCTGTAATCTCTGACTGCACTTTGGTAGCATTGCACAGTAGGTCCAAGTGCAGATGAAAGCCCTGTTGAGTTCAAATGCATTGCGGGTTCCTAAGACTCAGTCATTAAAAAGTGTGTAGCAATTTACACTGTGGGGCCTGACAATGAGGTTCCTGCTGAGTCAAAAGTACGACCCTCTGACTGACCCTTTCACGCCTGGCCTCTCTCTTTCAGGTCGCCTCCCCTGAATGAAGGGCATAAGAGCACCGCGAGACATCTCAAGACCGCTCCACTGTGCTGGAGAAGCAGGGGGGGAGAGGGGGTGTAATCCCTGACTTTTAGCTTGCTCCCACGGGGAGCTTTGTCACAGCTCCCTTTGTTGATGCTGCTAAACAAACACAAGCGTCTGTATAGGCAGATATAAACAACAGCACTCTTGGGACTTGTCAGCATAAGCTCTTTATCTGGGGGTCTGAAACACTCCGTCTCCTGTGCCCCCTCTGCGCCCCCCTCCACTTAACTCTGCTGGCTGATGATCACGCCATGAGCTTGCCGTCTCAGCAGAAGACAAACGCCAAAAGGACAGGAAAGCGCATCACCTTCTTTAGTGACCAGGGTTTGGCTATGAAGGACCCAGCGCAGCAGCAGCAAGACGGACCGTTGTGTGACTTAGGAGCTGCTTCCTTGGATCAGGGTCGCTGTGAGGCTGCAGGGCAGGTCTCCAGCTCAGAAGTGCCCCCTATGTACAACTCCGTCATTTTTAGCCCCGAGAAGGGCGATCAGAGGCGGGGACATTATCAGCAGACCGTTCTGGCGAAATGGGCCCAGCAGGACTCCTCGAGGCAAGCCGGCTGGGTCCAGGGCATGTCTGTCGACTCTTTGCGGCAGAATGTTGCTGCGTACCTCGGAGTTGCCCCGAACGATGCGCGGATACAGACCGCTTTCCCTAAGCAAATGCATCAGGAGCATCAGCTCCAGACTCAGCAGAAGCTGCCGCCTAGCTCCCTCGACGCTTGCAGGGACTCGGTCAAAGTTGCGGGCCTGGAGTGGGAGCAGCAGCTTCGTGCACAGATGCAGCCGCTGCAGCAGGGCCACATCCCGGTGCTGCCCAGCCAGCCGCCCGCCCTGTCTCGAGCCGCGACCAGCTCCGTTCTACAGCCCTTCCAGGTGGCATTCGGACCATCCAAGCAGCACCTCCCCCAGGGTTTTTACCAGGTTTTCCAGACCAACAGAAGCTTGCCCAACATGAGCTATGCTGGTCAGCCAAAGTCTCAAAGCCAGTTTCATCAGCAGCTGCAGCAGCAAAACCAGCATCAAGAGGTTAAACTACAACAGCAACACCAGCAGCAGCTGCAGCTTCAGCTGCACCAACAGTTGCATCAACAGCAGCAGCAACAGCAGCAGCAGCAGCAGCAGCTGCATCAGCTGATTCAGCATAACCCACACGAACTTCAGGAAATCCAGCAGTTTGTAGATTATCTGCCCAGCACATCTGTGCCCAGCACATCTGTGCCCAGCACACATACCAACCTGCAGCTTCAGCCACAACCCGCGCCAGTCCTGGGCCCTCACGCTCAGTCACAGGGACCCAAACTTTCTGTTGAGAACCGAGACACCGACGGACAGAATCTTCCGTCCGGCCTCCACCAGCCGTCGGACGTGTTGCAGCCCGCTCCCCGGAGGTCTCGCCGCCTTTCCAAGGACAGTGTCCCGGCGTCTGTCCTCGTGCCGGCGAATCCGTCGGCTCAGGGGCCACAAGGCTCCCTGAACGGTAATTCTGAAGGAGCAAAAGCAGCCTTGGCAGTGGAAGTGCAGGCAGCACCAGTTGGAGTCATTAAGAGCACGCACAGGAAGAGAAGGGCTTCCCAGGAGGTCAATCTGGTGACGTTGGCTCAGAAGGCGTCGGAGATGGAGTCCCTGCCTTCCCACTCCTTCACGGTAAAGTGCCATTGGCAAAGGAGAAACTGCAGATGTGTTTGGCGTGATGCGGGGGTTGTGCTGGCGAAGGTTCATGTAAGGGTCAGCTCGGTTTATGGGTGGGGAAAGGCAGCGTTCAAAGCAAAATCTGCTTACATCGCAGTCTAGAAAGGTCACAAATGCCAAAAGTCGTACCAGTATAGCGGGAGGGTCGGTGCTTTTCCACTTTGCTCCAGCAGAGAGAGCACGATTTGTGGGCAGGCAGGGACGTGGCAATGACAAAACAGGCGGCCTGTCTGTCTGTGAAAGAGGAAATGAGGATGCGTAGATAAACACAGCGAAGTTCAGCTTGCTACCGAGTGAACACCGAAGCATGCACGGATGTTTGTCCTTTTCTGTTTCAATGGCTCTTCCTATATATCCTTCAGTGGCAGATTAGGTGGCACATCTCAGGTGTGCTGAGTATAAGACCTCTGTTTTAACATTTGATGCCTGTGTGGAAATGGATTAACCCACCCCTGTTTGCTTCAGGGCTGTTTGAATTCCGGCTATGACCACAAGAACATGACCAGTACATTCTGCATTCTGCGTTAGAGGATAATCTTCGGTGCCTGCTCCATTACAAAGACACTGTGTTGAAATAATACCAAGACAAAGGCTGCTGGTGGAAAAAGCAAACCCAACAATTAAACGTGTTAAGTGTGTGCTCAGAAACGGCCACGGTATTCGTGCAGTGCGTCGTCCTAGGTCTTTTTCATTTGGCTTTTGAGAAGTTTAAGGGATGGAGCATGCATTAACCATTTATTCTGATGCATTGGAAAAGAGTAGAAATATAGCTACAGTTTTACAAATTGAGGTGGATTGACATCAAGCCTATTTGATAGTACAGCTGTCTGCACAGTGTGTGTGTATTAGCACAGTGTGCCTCTGTCCTGCTCTCTGTCACCTTCAGGAGGACTGGGGACACTCGACCATGCCTACACCAGTTTATTTATTTATTTATTTTTTTAGCCTTCAAGATGGAGATGTTCCAATGACTTTTACATTATTTAGGTTATGCAAAAGTATGTTAAAAAAAAAAAACTTCCTGTCTTATTTAGGTCAGGTTACAGGATGTTACATGACGGAGTTTAACCACGTTGTCAGCCCAAATATATTCCTAAAGCATGTACACCGTGGGAAGGTAAGGGGGGTGGGGTTAATTAATTCCATAAGAGCAGGTTTATGTTTGTGTATTAGTATGTCTCCAACAAATGCATTTCAGCAATATATTAACAGACGGTGAGTGCAGATATAACTTTTTGTTGGTAAACACTTTTATCCAGCCTTTTTTTTTTTTACCTGCAGTTATAAAAAAAAAAAAAATTTAAAACCTGTTTTTGACATTCCTTAAAAGGTAAAACGGGCGATGTAGATGAGGGTGAATAAAGTGGGGTGTCGCTTGCTTTGGCCGAGGTACTAGTGCCTGTCTCTCATCTCCAGAGCTTCTCCTTCTGTTCTGTATTGTTCTGCTGTATCGAACGTGTTGTTTTGTGCTGCTCGCTTATGCGCGGTAAGTGAAGCTGTCTTAAACGTGCTCCGTGTGTCCGCAGGACCCACATAAGGCATGGAGCTCCAACACTGGCTGGGCGGCTGCTGAGGGGGCGGAGTCTACGAGCTCCAAGAGACCGCGTGACGAGAGCATGCCGCCTCTGGTGATGCCGGTGTCTGTACCGGTGCATCCCGCAAATCAGGACTCAGCCAAAGTGTCTGGCGGCTGGAGTCAGAGGCCTCTTGGGCTGCATGAGTTGGCCCAGGCAGAGCGCAAGCCGTCCGTCATCGTGACCCGTCGGCGCTCTCTGCGGAGTTCGCTGTCCGAGGCTCCCGGCCAGGTAAATTGTGGCAGCAGGACTCGCCGGTCCTCCGCTGACTGTGTTGTGAGTCAGCCCTACTCTCCCGCTGTTTTTTTTTTTTTTTTTTTTTTTTTGGGTGTTATGGTTTGCCAGAGCCGTGTGATTAGTAAGAAATTTTGTGTTATAAGTGGCGGGATTTGGGTTTTGTAAATTCCGCATGCGTTCCTGTGCACTTGAAGATGTGGTCTTTGTCACTTTGAAGCATTGTCCAACTTGGCGTCCCCGCTCGTTTGTTTCTAAATTAATTGCTTGTCTTGCCTGCGTGCCTGCAGAATGGTGACAGAGAAGAGGGAAAAGATGAGGACGGTAAATTGACTAAGATGAAGAGGCGCCCCCGACCGGAGCCCCTCTTCATCCCGTCTCCGAAGACGGGCGCCTTCATCCCTCCGCCCGTGTACTCCAACATCACGCCGTACCAGAGCCATCTGCGCTCGCCTGTGCGCCTGGCAGACAACCCCATCATCTTGCCCCCGTACACTCCCCCGCCCATCCTCAGTCCCGTGCGCGAAGGCTCCGGCCTCTACTTCTCCACCTTCATCTCCACGAGTGCAGCCGGCAGCCAGGGGGCGGGGCCTCTGCCTCCGGCCACGCCCAAGTCTGCCACGCGCAGTTTGCTGCGGTCCAGTGAGTGCCACGCCTCCTGAGTAGAACGCTTCATTGTGCTCTTTTCCTAACATGCAGATCTCCTTTACGGAACAGAGACTTTGCATGGGAAAGCATACCGAAATTTCTTGTGTCCCCACTCCCCTCAGGCAGCTGTGACGTCACGCCACCCGTGCTCTGTGCCATGAGCGAAGCCACGCCCGTCAGCATTGAGCCGTGAGTGCCCTCCCTAATCGCCCCCACTCTCAAGTACAGTTCCCTCCCCCACCCTTTTCTTTTATCTTTTCTTGCTGCTCTCATTGTAAAAGTCGTTGGCGGTTGAACACAGTTAGTTTGCTAAAGCAGTAAGTCGTCGCTTCTCACAGCCAGAGGATTCTGGGACTGATGCCCTTAGCACTTTCACAGTCATGAGGGCGGCAGAGAACAAGCTGGCCCTGTTGCTCCTGCAGACTGAAAGTGGTGCTCTGGCAATCATGGCCGTGTGACCAGAACATAATATACGTTCCCCTCTTTTCACTGAGCTGATCAGCAATAAATGAAGGAAAATATTCTGGCTCTAATTTGTCTATGTCCTCTATCACAGCATGTAAAAGGTCTCAGAGGTTCAACACCTCCCTTTTTATGAATAGCGCGGGCGTTGTAAAGATGTGGGAGCATAAAGAATGTGATCTCATGCTGATCCTAGTAAGTGTGAACTCTGTTATGCCCTTCTGCTGGGCCTGGGATTGGCCTGCCCGCCCAGTGTTACTGGCTGCTGTACAGTGGCTATATCTCTGCCCCCCTTTGACCTGCTCTGCTCCTGCTAGCTGACAGGTGTCTGCAGTCACACTTGCTCTCCTGCTGACGTCTGTGTTTATGATTCCTGGCAGATTTGGTCTTGGGGAGGGACTGGGGGGGGGGGTTACTTGGGTAACAAGATTTGTTACTTTTCTTAATTGGCGTGGAAAACCGTGTCTTTATTGTTGAAAAAGAGATGGCTTTCGTAATGATCCTGGACGCTTGTGTGGTGAGTTATACAAATGCAGGCAAATTTATTGCAGCTGATGTTCCGATGGTTAGAAAATGGAACAAATGAGAACGCGGTTTTCCAGAGGGCTTGGCTGTGGCCAGTCACCCTGCTTTGATGTGACCATGATGTGCGTGTGTCTTCAGCAGCCCTCATTCCAGACTGCTTCACAGTGACTGTAGTTAATTTCATCAGAGGACTCTAATCTGGAGTTTGAGCTTGCATGTTTTTGGTTGTGTTTAGACTTGTGTAATATATACTGTTCATCTTTCTACTTATAATTTATTGCATGTAGATTTGATAGAAATACATAAATGTAAAATAAATCCTATAGTAGAGGAGAAAGTGGATGTAAAAATAGCCCAGCAACACAAATACACAAATTTGGAATACAAACTGCTATAGCTTGTTTCTTTAGAGGCGGCACGGTGGCGTGGTGGTTAGCACTGTCGCCGCGCACCTCCAGGCCTGAGGTTCAATTCCCGCTTTGGGTCT
>JABJVR010004647.1:0-14471 GCA_025773905.1 Chitala chitala
AGAGTGATGGCAAAGTAGAGGATATTAGTTCTTATCTGAAAACATCTTAATAAATGCTTTTTCATATGATGTTTTTTTTTTCTTTCATCTTCTCACTGATCCAGTTCAGGGCTACTAGAAGCTTATAGCTCATCCCAGTAAATATAGGGTGCAAGTATGGAACAAATCACAAGATGTACTTTGTGTATACTTATACACAGTTATTACAAAGGAAATTTAGTGACACCATTCTAACTGGAGCAGGAACAAGGAGGTGTAGAGTGAGAACAGAGCCCCCATCTGTACAGGTGCGGAATAGACACAGAGCCCACATCTGTACAGGTGTGGAGTAGACACAGAGCCCACATCTGTACAGGTGGGAGATGATGTTACCTTCTGAACCCACATTAAATTTTTTTTCCATGCTTTTTTTGGGTCCTTCATCTGTTTCTTCATCTGTCTGTTCTTCCTGCTGCCCATTTTGTATCAGTACTCACAATGTTTGTGTTTCTGCTCTGACTAAAATACCACATGGTCTGAGTCTAAGGGTTTCACCCAAGACACTCTAACTAGCAGTGAAACAATGACAAACAGCACAGGGACCCTTAAGTAAGACTGAAATTCACATCGTGGAATGAGGGACAAGACATGTACACGTACACACACACACACACACACACACACAGGTACAAACACACATAGCCAACATGAAAAGAAAAGAAAAAAAATCCTGACTGAATTTATTGACTAGAAACAGGTCCACGGAGCCAATTAGCGTCTCACTTAGCCTGTCCTGCTAGGCTTATGAGACTATCCATCACCTGTCCATTGTGCTGTTTAGCATTTGCCCCTGTGATTTGTCACACTGTCAGAATGCCAGCATTTCAAAATGAGGGGATTTTTGGGTTAAAAAGGGAAACACAGATTTGGCTGTACTGTGAATTCCAGCTGGAGGTAGCATGATTTACAACAAATGTGTGATGAAGAGGAGGGCCTCTGCTTTTACCCAAACTCCCACAGAACAGAGTGCCTAACAGCCCAATCAAAGTGTGCCTGTCTCTACCATATTGAACCTGTTACCATTTGCCAGTACCTATAAATGAGATCATTGCGTCCCATTATTCAATATGGGCAAACAACATGCTGTGATTTCTGTTTTTATATTGTTACATACGTGAAAGACTTTGTAGTCATATGGCTAAAATGCTATTTTTGTAAAATTTCCTAACTCTGTTAATGTGCGGTCAGTTGTATGTGTTATATTCTAATGTTCATGGTATTTGTGCTACTGTTGCTTTGTCAGGTTTTCTATTAATAGATTTTACATCATAGTCTGTGTTTTTTCCTGTTTCACCAGCAGGGATGTATAATTTTACAAACCATAACTTTGTATGTTAGTGTCTGTACTGTGTTCCAGTGCAGTTATGTTACAATTTAACAACTGAAATCTCCATTAAAACACAGGAATTCTCCAAATGACACCTTCTATAACAAACAGATGTACGGTCCACAGATGAAACATCTTGAGTTTTAAAAAAGGCTGTGCTTTTAAAGAACTTGCGTCTAAATAACAGCATGATTTGTTGTTTGACCTCGTGTTGATTTAGTTTGACAGGCTGCTTAGGTGTGAAAGCGTGCCTTTCGTCGGAGACTCCTCAGGGGTAATCCTGTGTATGGGAAGCGGAGACGGACCAGCAGTCAGGTGCCACCTGCGCACGTCTGCGATGAGGAGCAGATCCCGTCGTGCCTTTCGCGCAGTGGCTGTCAGCGTGTTCCATAATTCCATGGAGCCTGTGGCTAAGACCACCCCGAGGGAGGCAGAATGGGTCAGGAGGGAACACACTGCTGCCTCACATTCTATAAAACGCTACTGTTTACAGGAGCACGGTGCTCAACAAAATTGCATGAATTGCAAAAGAAGAGGGCTACTTACATCTGACAAAAAATAAGATGCATGTGGGATAAAAACCCCTTAAAGGTAGGAATTCCATCTGACGTCATCAAAAAAAGGTGGTATACAGCAAGGCTTACAAGAAGAGCATGCTAGAAGGTGGATATTAAGCTTTGAAGACATACTGCTGAAATCCTCAATGTCTCTTTTCCTTATGCTAAATATTATTTGTAACCATTAAAACAGCTGTGAAAGCTCACACAGGTGACGTATGAGTGAACCTAGCCAAAGAAAACAATGTCAGTCTTCAACAGCATAGAACACATAGTGCTATAAAGGACTTGTGGGTATATGAGATATAATTACAGCAGAACCATTTACTCTTAAGGTAAAAAAAACCTTAAACTCTAAGATAAAAAATGGTTTGGTCTGCAGTGAAAGGTTTTTGCACCTGTTCTTTTCTCCTCGACGTCTACTGGCTCTGCCTCGGCCCGAGGCATTGCAATCCATCACCTGCTGTCAGGATGCAGGATCTCAGCTATGATTCTCGCCCCCCGCCACATGGCAGTGATCTGGGGGCCACCGCTAACCTGTAAAGCTACGCGAGGGACGGGCAGCGAGTGCTGTCACATGCTCCGCTGCTCCGTCTCAGTCCGGACCTGAGCATTATCGAATATGTGCGGCAGGCGTCCGTCATGCAAGCCTGAAAGATTAATGTCACATGGCACATGGGAGGAGGACCGAGAGAAATGGTCTGTGTAAGTGTTTACTGAGAGGAATAAGCCATAGACGTACAGCCTCCATTCATACCTTAAATCAAAGCTGATTAATTCTCTAAACAAAAAGAGTTCCAGTCAGTTTATGCATGCACAACTGCAGGGAAAAAAGGCTGCCTTGGTTCACCACTCTACCTCCCCATGGACAAACTGGGCATAGTGATTCCGGGGATTTCATTTCAACTGTCCTTGGCAGCACTGAAATATTTCCCCGCTTCCTTGCAGGGGGTGGACATACTGTAGAGCTGTATTCTATTTGCACTCAATTAAGTCAGGAAGAATTTTAACAGCCTACCTCTAAAGTAACATTAATTAAGGAAGTCCTTAACTGACGATGTATCGTGCCATGTCTTCAGTGTACTCAGTCTTTTTTAGGCAGTCATTTAAATTTGACTTCATGGCATCTTTAATAATGCAATTATTTATAGCCACATCCATAAAAGACATTACGGGCTCGGTGAACATTTTATGGTTTGGGTATTAGTAAGTCACAAAAAATTTGAGAAAACCTACTTACTTTCATGTTAATAAATACTGTAGAATGAAATGTGGTACTCTGCCTAACAGTGTGTAATGCATGTAACTTTCTACTTTTTAACAGCTTCAGGCTTTGCTGAGTTGGCCTGCAGATTTCTTTTTATTCTTAATGCTTTTAACGAGCTTAACAGCATTAATGTGATGCAAATTGTTTACTGTTTCAGCGCCATTTATAAGCATAAATAAATAAATAACTTGACTAAGTCTCTTAATCTTTCCAGACGTACAGTATTTAAACAATGAACTTCCATCATAGAATGTATTTTTTTTAATACGTAAAACGTTATTAGAACCAATTTAAGAGAACTGAAACGTAAATGAGTCCAGGGAATTAATTCCGGCAGCATCGGTACTACTTCAGCCTAATTAGCTCATTATACAATGATTGCAAAGAATAATTGTTCTTAAGTCCTGCTCAGCTTCAAGGTCCTTGTGCCTTGCTGTGGGAACCCAGTGTGTTTTAAAATCCACCCTGTGCTCCCTGACGCTGCATTCCAAAGGCCGGAGTAAGAAGCACATCTCTGGCATCTGAATATAGCATAGAGCTCAGTCACTATTGTACATTTGGGGCCTGGTTCATTCTGGACACTGTGGAAAGGTTCAGTACCCATAATTAATTTCACCAAGCTTTAACACTGGGCAAATATACAGCACAATATAACAAGTTTGTTTCCTGGAAGCGCCACTGACTGCACTAATGCTTTGCAGGATTTATTGTCACATATTGCTGAGGTGTTAAATACATGTTGCATGGCTTTCTGCAGCACCCAAACTATGGTGCTCCAACTTACACTGTCACACTCTTAAGCGCTCACCCACTTGCACAGTCACACACTCGCATGGCTCTGATGGATATAACAGCTTTGAGTCCTGAGGTAGAGCTAAGCAAGCGTACAATCGTACACCTTGTTTTCATACAAATCTCATTCCAACCCACACAAAACATCTGCGTCTTTTAACGAGGAGGCCTGCAGAAAGTAACAGAGCTTCCTGTCTACGTTTGACATATCTAAAATGAATTTTACCTGAGAAACAATGATCTTCAGTAACAGTGGTGTTACTGACCCATCTGTTTCAGTCAGCTTTACACTAATATCTTTCCCACCCCCTAGATACTTAACGATAAGGATGGTTTTAGGAAACCTGCATAAACTTTCTGCTCTTATGACCTGGATGAAAATGCCATTTTATTCCAGAAATACAAAATACTTGATCCAAAAGCAACTTACAAATTCTTTTAAAAGTGACCACCTCTGGTTCATACAACAACCACAAATTTAAAAACAATTACTATAATAATAAAAGAACAATAATAATGAAAGGAAAGCAATGATGAATAGAAGATACCTGTAACCTCAGTGACGTGTTACTGTTGCTAAGAGACAGTAGAGACTGACTTAGACTATCTGAGATGGCACTTCCTCAGGGAGCTCACATGGTATGTCTGCGCAACCCCAGCAAGGTAGGGCCAGTGAAGCGGGTCATCGGGACTCACCTGGAGACACCAAGCAGGCACGCTTCATTAGTCCCTGGGCTGACAGGCCAGCCACCTGTCCTCGGTGTGAAGAGAAAGACGCAAATTACCGTGGTGTCACTTAGCCCATAGCAGCATCCTGCATCATGTGCATATCACCGAGTTCACCGTTTCTCCCAAGTTATCATCCACTTCTGACCATTTACAATGAAATGAAAAGCTGTGAGGTTATATATGCCGGTTAGAAAAACTGAAAAGTAAATAAGTATATAAATAAACATAGAGCAAGAAAAATGGCAATTTTAATGCATTTGTCATCACATCACTCATTACCCTTAAAAACATAAGCAAGATATTATTTAGTCGTCACTTGTGGGTAATTGGAGAAAACCAATTACACTACTGATAAAAATCAGTTTTTTTTTTTAAGAAATATTTTTCAAAACAAGTTCTTCTGATTTCATTACATGGTAGAAAAGCAATTAAAAGTTGGCAACAAAAGTGTTTTTCTTGAATCTCCGGTGGATTTTTTTGACAGACCTCATTAGCTTATATTTAAATACCGAACCTATTAGTTAAGTAGATTTGTAAAACATATTTGTTATAGTATAAATTATACAATTCTTGTAAATAAACAAAAGACATAATTTACCTAAAACCCTGAGGAAATATCTGAGAGAAAATAATCTCAGCTCATCTCCTGCCAATCAGCCGTGATGCCCCTCCCATACTCACACAGTCCGATGTCACCTGACCAAAAGACCAAGATGGTAAAACCTGGAAAAATCCCTGAGCTCTTTGGAATAGATATCTGAGCCATTCCATCAGGGATGTACATTCTATAATTACACGGTTTCAGAAATTGCACAACTGGCATTCATTCACAGAGTGGCATTGGAGGACTGAGGGACAACTGTCAGAGGTCAGCCATCCCTGACCGTCCCTGAACTCATTTGATATTGAACTTATATGGGTGTTATAAGAATCAACATACTTTATGTACCCGTAATGTTACTTGAAGGTGAAATGTATCATTACAGGGTCCAGAATCTACACAACATCAATTTAGTGTAAAGCATAAGGGACCCTTTACCAACATGCCTTATATTCTCTCTATATACCAAATTCTCATTAAGAATTCCCAATTTAATTGTTTTAAAAGTCTCCTTGTGAATCTCTGTTGCCACAGTTCCTTCCTTTTGTCACATGATGTCATTTTGATTATTGCAATTGCAGCAAAAAAAAAAAAAATCCTTGCTAAGTTTCATGTGAAGAGCCAAAAGAGCAAGGTCAAATTAAACGGCCGCTAATTTTATATGTGTGATGAAAAGAATTTTTGATACTTTTGATATTTGATATTTTGATAATTGATACTTCAGAAGTGACTAAGACCATTTAACCTTGCAAGAGCAAAACCAAGTGTAGGCAGTCTTCATGTGCACTGCATGTTATAAACAGCAGGCTAAGAACCTTTCATGATTCTGTAAATTATAGCCTACTTCACATAAATAAACACAGATCTATAAGAACACAGAACATGGGAACAAAGACAAGGTCAGAGGCACTTCAGTAGCATCATTGTTGAACGTTTTCTGGGCTGTGTCTGTAAGTTAGAGAAACTCTGGCTAATAACAGTGCTGGGGCTAGCCTACTCTGTGTATCGTTGTGTGCTGCTGTGGTAAGTAAACAACCTGAACAACTTTGCTTCACATTATGGTTTTATGTACATGGCTTTTGTGAGGCCTTTCAGAATGGTGTTTGGCAGGCAGTGGGGATGAGCAGCCTCAGAGACCCACTGAGCGTTACAGGTGTGTATCAGCCCTATGTTATCTCACCTCCTCCATCATCATGTCCTCATGTTTATCGCACTTCTCAAAATGTCAGCCCGTGTCAGCGATTAGCGACACGGGCTTATACCTGAGGTGTATCACCTTATTTTATATTAAAAAATTAACAAATTAAATTCCAAATAAATAAGTAAATAATCATGTCCATTCAAACCAAAGACGGCACATGCACCACCTCCCCCAAGCTCTTCATTTCTCTGATTTTTGACAGTAATTAAAAAAATAAATGTTTTATAATTTGGCTGCAAAGGCATGATGCATTTATTCCCTCTCAAACATAACAAAGCAAGAGCAGAAATCTGTAAATCACCCTTGTGTCCTGACTGAACAGGTTAAATTTGCACTGCGTTTGTACCACCGATGTGACTGCGTGTTTGTGCGTGTGTGTGCGTGCACGTGTGCCCCCTGAGAAAATATGGCAGTTGTAGAGGTAGGCTTGAGATCATCATCCATCTGCTCAGTGTGAGCAGTTGTCTAGCATTTGCTCGCATCCGAGCAGACTTGTTGTTTCTGTGATATGTGAAACTGCTGCTGAAAACATAAATCATCAATGAAGACCAACTCCTGTAGCACCAACGCCAAGACTTCACCTTCAGAACACTCCACAGGTCAGATGGGGCACGCTTTGGATCAAGGGCAGCCCATTTTTCCCCACCTCTTCCTTATTTACATTAGTATTGCACAGGTAATATGCCTGTAGATAATGATACTCTACGGCAGGAACCTACGGGTTCTCATGAACAAAGTCAACCTGGCCTTTTTCTTCCCAGGTGTGCTGTTGGTTAAAATCTTTTGTTTTTCAAACCTTTGTGTTGACTGTGTGATTGTTTTGGATGTGTCCATATCCATAATAAATCCGTGTGTTGAACTGTGATCATTTAGTATTAATATTCTCTTTGGTCCAAATCAGGTCATTTGTTGTTGTCATACTGAGTTATATATTTTTTGCAGTCTGCCCACATATTTATTTTTTTTTTATAATTTTGCTGTGTCTCCGAATATTGTATTTTGATTGTTCCATGTGGTCAGCTCTAGCCCAACCTGGATTCCTCTGGCCAGTGTGTTGTCGCACAGCACTCACAGCCTTAAAGCGAGACTCGACAGCAGACACTCACGTTGCTGTCTTGATTTCCCTTGTGATTCAGACACAATAGTCTTATTATTTGTTGAGTACTTATTGAAGCATCATTTCAGAACAAATTCTTCTCAACCTATTCCAAATACCCTTATAATGTCTGTGAAGAGAAGATTTAAAGCACAGGAAATAGTCTGAGGACCATGTTTATTATTACTATTGTACCTTTCTCAGGTTGTATTGCTGTTTTTTGCTTTGCCTTGAGACCATAAGTCTGCTTTATCCGTGTTTTGATGATGGTTCGAGGACCATAGGGTAACAACAAAAACAGTGAAAAGAGGAATACAAATACAAAAAAATGTTTGTCCATGGTACACTTGCTGCCTTTTACGTATGAAAATTATATATTGCTCTCAAAAGGCTAGCCCAGAGAGTGTCTTTTCCTGTCGTCTCTACAGAAGCAGTCATAGCCTTGTCCTTGCCCTAGATGACACAGGAAGTCAATACAATTTGCTTCCACTTCTCCTGCCTGCCACTTCCTATCGGAAAGCTTTTGTTGGATGCGGGGGAATTCCGACGGAGTTCACCTTCCCCTGCCTTTGCCTCCCGTCCATCTGACCGCTCGTCTCCCACCTCTCCCTCTCCGTCTTGCTCCTGCTTCAGTGCCTCCATGTCTATTGTGACAGCCTTTACAATATGTCGGCGCGAATCCTCGTCCTCTTTAATATTTCACCAGATCGCCGTTGAAAGCTCCGGTCGAACCCATGGGAGCGTGACTTTCCCCGCTTCGGCGTGGTGGACAGCGCGATGTCCCCGTCAGGCAGAATAAATACGGATTTCAGACCCAGGAAAGGGACGTGCAGGACATGACCGGCCAGCTTTAAACCCCTGCCATTTTTTTATGTGTAGAAAAGGTAAAGGTGGCATGAAAGAGTCTTAAAGTTAGGAATGAATGTTTCACGCATTATATTACCATCGTTACTTTTTTAATGTTGTATTATAATTCATTTTACATCACATCCATCACTGTTGTAACATTTTTGCTTCCAAAAATTCCCTTGGTCATGAATCCTATCTCCAAATTCTAAACAGAACATAAAAAAGTATAAATGTCATAATCTGCCTGATTTATTACATCATGTAGTAAGTGTGAAACTGTGGTATAAATATGACAATTGGCTTGTAAGTATGGGTTACAGTAATTTCAGCAAGTGCCAGCGTGACACAAAGCATAATGGCCATATTGTGTAACATAATGGAGCACTTAACGCTCTGATTTAATGAGAAGATGAGGACTGTTTCAGCACTGGACAGCGCTCTGGAGGAGCAGGAGCCCAAAAAAACGCTTTGCCGGGTGTGAGTGTCGCGTAAATAACAGTCAACACAACACTGCTAGAAAGCGGCATCATCTTGAAAGCTCCCCCTGTGAAAGTGTTCTAATATTAGCCTACAGCCCCAGGTTCCCACTCTCTCTGTGGCTTTCCTTTTCTTAATAAACCTAAATAATGGGAATTAATGACAGCAAAAATATTTCTCCTACCAACAGTTAACTAAGTCATAAAAATTATAAGCTTGGTCAATAAAGAGCAACACATGATGTAAATTTAATAATATGTATAAGTTTAGAAAGCCTAAAAAATAATGATTTGCATGTATTTACATATTTCCAGTCTAGGAAATTATACCCCCATTGAGGATACAGAAAGCGTTTAAAAAGTGTTAAATTCTTGGAACTTGAAGGCTTTGCATGCAAATGCAGCTGTACATGTAGGTGTTTTCCAGGTGTTATTGTAGCTCCTAATCACTGAAATTATCATTTTTAATTAATCCCGTATCAGCCCCACAATGGAGAAATTCATCCTATGCATTTAACCCCTCTCCTGAGGGGAGCAACAGGCAGCCACACGAGAGCTAGAGCTAGGTGTCTTGCTCAAGGACACACCCGGCTGATCATTCAATCTGGGAGGCTTCCACATCCCAGCCTGATGTTCTACACACTGATCCACAAGGCCGCTGTGTATGTGAATTAGTGTCATGTTTTTCCTTTTTTCTGGCAGATAAAGAGCAGTGCAGATGATGACATATGCATTGCAATTACACCCTCTACATGGGCTGCCTCGATCATGTGATCGATGTGTTCTGATCATGTTCACTGCACTCAGCACAGCCACCCTGAGCTGCTGCCTTCTGCAGGACTCAGATGCGTGACCCGACGCCACATGTTGTTAAGCAGCACTTGATTGGACAGTGACACAGTGATGAATCAGGATGAGCACATTAACCCCACACGGCCCATGAAGGTAATGATCCCTGCAGAATCACATGCGTTTCCTGCTTGTTAAATCCATGACATTTGCTTCTTCCTTACACTTATGCCAGAGCTCTGCAGCTCACTCTGAGCCTGTGCTAATTCCACGTATCAAAGCAATAAAAAATGTGTAAAGTTTGGTCTCCAAGCAGGAGTCTCGCTGTAGAAAAAGCCACACAGCTCAAAATGACGCTTGTAACCTAAGGCAAGGAAATACATGCATGATGAACTTAGACGGGGTTATGACTGTAAGGCACGCTGTATATAAACGTGCTAATTAATGATGAGTCCTTGAGGACCTAAGAAGGAAAGATATACTAAGCTTAAAGGAACACTCACTTCATTATCAGTGTGGAAACAGGACCTCAGAAGTGTGCAAAAGGTGGAAACGGCTACAGAACATTAATCATTAAAAAGTGATACATGTAGTGGACAGAATAACAGAAACACTTAATGATATATTGATGTGAAGGACCTAATAAGGACCAAGGCTCTACAGAATTCCATCATAAAACTGCTAAAACGTGTATCAGACCTCTGCACCTCTTTTCTGGAACAGCTTCCAGTTCTCGGACAGATGAGGGAGGTGAAAATGTTCTTTGCACTCTGAGCTCCGTAACATCAGGAGACATTATCATGGTAGAATATAGGAACAGTGTTTACACCAGAGCACAAATCTGTTCCTGACATATGATCTCATACACCATGACTGTTAGATGCCTGTACAGAGCAAACTTTAGACCCAATCGCTCCAACATAAAATAGCAGTTTTTCCTAAACAAAGAGCATGTAATTCAGCCACAAACTACCTCACAGGTTTTTGTTAGTGGTTTGAAGACCCCTATAGCAAAGAGCTGATTGTCTTTCATACTTGACACACACTGTTAATATCCCTTTTTTGACTGACCTTTTCAAGTGTGTTTGTGATTGTGGTTTATTCGCTCCAGAATTAAATTCCTTCCCCATGCAGAGTATCTGCTGTTCTGTTCTCTCCCTGTAAATCCAGATGACATGAGTTGCAAATCTATGTTTATTGCTCTTTCTCCCTGGTGACCAAGTCCAGCAAAACAAGGTAATGAACTGGAGCATGATTTCTCTCTCCTACCTTCTCCCTCCATAAACAATTAGTTAAATTGGTTAATGGAAAATCTCCCCAGCTCACTAACGAAGGTTACAGATTATGCCCACGAGCATTACTTCCTGCCACACAACTTCATCTGAGGAGAACAGTTTGTTTCACAGGGTTTCTACCTACTCATTTTGAGTGGATGCAAAGGTATAAAACACAGTACCATTTTGCAGTAGGACACAGATGCTGGAAGCAAATGTACATGATTGTCACACATGAATGAACCCAATACACTGGCAAGGTCAGGTATGCTTGGAAAGTCAGGATTGCCATTTAAAGATTTTAATACTCCACCTGCTCAAAGGATGCCAAAAAAAACCCCAAAATTTTCCCATGCTTTCCATCTCACTCCTTTTCCCCTTGTCAGTTCCTTAAAAGCATCCTTAAACAGTCTGATTAGCCACACCTGTGCTGATTTGCCTAACGAGCTCACAGTCAGGTTCAGCCAGCTGGAGGGAGCAAGGGGGCGTGGCCTTGCCACCTGCCTGCCACCAGCATTGATTTTACAGTTTATGACACCACTAAGAAGCTCTGTCTGTTACCTGACAAGGTACACAGCGAGTGTGTGTAGTGATGTATAAAACTGCATGACACGTATTTTTGCTCAGAAGTGTTCACGGGTTTTAAAATGCAGTAAGCATTTGATGTTTAAAACATTTTAAATTAAATCTTTTTTTTCCCCTCTAAAGAAACATCCAGAGGACCTTAAATATCAGTCATGCAGTAACATTTGCTTTTTTGAAAGTGAAAGGATTGGAAATATCAGTGCGTGAATTCTTTAGCATTCTTATCTGTGTGATGTTAAAGTGATGTGAGAAAGAGTAGAACTCAGACATGTCAAGTCACACCACAATCTGAGTTTTCATTGTTGGTGAGATTACAAAACTGAACTACTAGCTCTGTATTCGTATTCTAATCAAATACTTCTGCCCTTAATTCACTGTGTTAATTATTTCTATGCGCTGTAATGATAGCTGCTCCTTATCATTCTGTACTTATGTTATATTTTTATGCCATGTGGATTTATTGCATGATAATACACTTTTTATTTCAATGTAATATAACAAGATGGTATAGTTTGGATATTGGTCATCAAAGAATATGTTTATGTTTGTTATATTCTTGATTACCTTAATGAACCAATTTGTTTCTCAGTTTCTATAAATATGCACATGAATATTTTAAGTTATTTAAAAATGCAGAGTTGTCAAAGCTTTTAGAAATTTTGAAATATCGCCACAGATTTTTTGCACATGTGTTTAGAAGAAGGGAGATTAGGAATTATGGGAAAACATGAGCACATGTGGTGCTGGCTTGGTAAAAATTAGGAACCGAAAATCCATTTGTATGTAAACTGTCGGACTGAGCAGCACTTTCGCATTATTCCAACATGCTGCAGAGAATATACTTGAGAAAGGGAACAAAAAAAACCTTATGTTCCAGTGTGGTATGTGCAGAAGGGGACATGACGGATGACAGTGTTGTGACATGGTGGCTAACAGTCTCTTGTTTGTAGAAGCTGTATCTGACTCCTATAGCCTGAGGTCTTACCGGCATTGATTCAGATAATGCCTCCACCAGTCACTTCTACTCTGGCTACATTAAAAAATAATAATTGGTTAAGAGTAGTTGTTTAATGTTCTGCAGGTAAAGTAATGCATTCAGGAGGCCAACTACAAGGTTAGTTTATATTTTAACTTTATATTTAATAGACACCAAAATATGACTTAAACTGTAAATCATACGAAGTAACATTATGATAAAGTACACATTTCAGATTCAGTTAATGTGCAGCTACTAATGCTGAATAACTATGTCTGTGAGCAGCCTCAACTACAGAAAACTCTGGAAGGACACAGCCAGAGTTAAGCTGAAAGGCAGGGTGTTCAACAAGCCATGGGCCACTAGACCACATACTCAAGCATCTCCAAGTAATTCCAAGATAGCCACATTTCCCAAGTTTGAGGATGAATTATCAGTTAAACTCTCACCTCCTGCTTTGAATTCCAACCACTTTTACCATCATTCCATGCTTCCATACCAACCTGTTTGGTCACCTTGTTTATAAATTTGAGCAGTGGCTAATCCTCCATTATTGTTAGACATTTTCAAAATGACTTTCAAGAACACAGCTGTAGTTGCTTGTCCGTATTAGACAAGCAAGAAGACTTTGTTTTGTATTTGACGTCATAGTTTAATTCACGTTAACAACTCTATCATTTTTTTGCAAATCATAATTCAATTAATATTTTAAAGTCAACAACAAATTTGCTCCACTTAAAGATAGTATGAGACACTGTTTATTTATATCTTCAAACATAACAAAATGCAGTTTCCCCTGCGTATTAGCACTATATTTTGAGTTCATCAGTTTTTTTTTCCAACTTTGATGTTTGTAATCACCATGGTAAATGTTACACGATGTGCAAAAAGAACCTGCTCGAAGACAATACAAAATGCCTGTTATATTTTATTAAATTTCTCTATATTCAAATGCCTGCAATGTCATAATTGTCTCGCTGTATTTATAGCAGGACTGCATGAACTGAGCTGTAACCGTGTGTAGAAAACAGCAACAAAACATTCAAACAGTGCTTGTGAGAATAAAACTTAACCGGTCAGCAAGTGGGAGGCAGAATTCATGCAAATGAACCATGAATATTCATGTCATTGCAGATGAATGAAGCTGAACAGGTGTTTTTGCTCTAAGTTCACTCGCTTCTTATTGTTTTCAGACATGCACCAAAAATAGCGGATAAGTAACTTTCCTGTAAGGAGTCAACAGAATCGTGCTGTACCGTGTGCCATTCTTACGTCTTTGCCATTGTCCTTGGTCTAGTTATACTGTGCTATTAAATAGCCTTTATACATTTGACCTTGAAGCAGTGTCCTCCAGGTAATATTGGTTATATCACAGCTATTGTGAATTCCTTAAATTTCACAAACCATGTGTCCAGTGGCAGCATGGTGGCGTGGTGTTTAGCACTGTTGCTTCACACCTCTAGGCCTGGGGTTCGACTCCCACCTCGGGTCTATGAGGATGGAATTTGCATGCTCTCCCTGTGCTTGGTGTGTTTTTTCCAGTTTCCTCCCCCAATCCAAAGACATGTGGGTTAGGTTGATTGGATAACTACTGCTGGGGCAAAGATTTTAAAATGCATCTGTAATATGCAGTCATTATTTTCCTACCTTAAAACATAGCATGCTAAGGACAGCATTTAGCTGTTATGAAAGAAAATGTTTAAAATCCAAAACAGGTGTCCTGAATTCCTTGTAACATATCTTAATCTCCTGAAAAACAAAAGACAATGGTAAATTCTCTGATGTAGTGCATAGCAATAACTTGACGGCTGATAAATATAGGACAACGATTACTGGAGACTGTGGTGGGTTGGCGCCCCGCCCTGGGTGTCCCCTGCCCTGCGCCCTATGTGCTCTGGGATGGGCTCCAGGCT
>JABJVR010004650.1:0-14469 GCA_025773905.1 Chitala chitala
TAGAAAAAACTATAAAAAAGAAAAGAGGAGTGAGAGCTGCTGTAACCGGCTGCTGCTCATGCGGCGCCATCTTGAATTTAAGAAGTTGATATGTTTAGGTATAATATTATACACCTTGCTCCCAAGTTCGAAGTTAGAAGAGAAAATCTCTACCACCAGTTGTTTGTAATTTTCCACTTTTTTATTCCCAAGAAAAATGTGGCACACATTTTCAAATGCCTTCAGAGCTCTTTTTCAACTTTGCTCATTTTAGATTGAAATTTGCACCCTTGAAAAGCTCCCAGATTTAAAATGACCTTAACTGTCAAACAGCTGAGGTGCTGCTGACCTCAGCATTGAAATGCAGGGATTATTTTGCTAGTGGAATTCCCTTCCAAGTCCTTCTATATTCTATCTACCCATATCAAAAATTTGTAAAACCAGTAACTTTTTTTGTCTCAGTAAAGGAAGGATGTGTTTTCTTTTACCATTGGCTTACTTGTTACCTGGTCAAGATAATGAATTGCATATTTCTATAAAAATTATTTAAACAGCAACAACTTTGTGTTTTCTAGACAAAAAAAGGGAATCTTTCTTACACTGTAAAAAAAAATTCCTGGCTAATTTGAAGAAATATGAAAAGAGAAAAAAATACTGATTAAGAGTTATTGATTATAGGTTGTTTCCGCCTAAATTAACATTAAGAACGAGGAAAAACTTTCCAAATAAAACATACTTTAAATATTATTCTGAGCATGAAAAATACTTAAAAAAATACTTAATGCCATAAACAAACACAACTTAATTAAAAATGTAATTGATTATGGATTGATAATTAAATTATGAGCACTTTGTTTTGTCTAGCTGTAGAGAAGTGGAACTTGTGTGCACAGGTGCTCCTACACAGACATCTATATGTGTGAGTTTTCAACCCCCTTTCCTTGTTTGTGTTTTTCCTAGTGTTTTTACCTCTTCTGTGTTTCCTGTTGGTCTCTTTGTTAAGTTGATGGTTTCTTTTATGTGTTGAGGGCACTTTGAGCGTATTTACCTTGCAGTAGTTTGTCATGGTGTTTTTGTTTTCCTATGCCCCATTTGTTCCCAGTGTTAGTCTTCTTGTGATTTTTGCCTAGACTGCCTAGTTCTTGGTTTTGTTTTCTTGTTTGGCTTTCTGTGGTGGTTGTCAGTACATCTCTGCACATCTTCGTTATCCTCTCCCAGCATAATGATATGCTTGTGTACATGTAATAAGACTAGTTATTCTGTCACTCTGATCGAATCTAACTTTGGCCATGTATGGTGCATTGTAGTGAACCTTGGTCGCAACCAGCAAGATACTAAAAGTGGGATAAATAGTAGCCTTCAATTTAAGACCACAGGACCGAAGCCTGGTGTTGTAATAATTCCTATATAACATAACTGTGATGTAAATGAACAATTTGGAAAGCTGTGTATACAGTACATTCATCAACTCTGTTGTGCGCCAGTGTTTTACCATGGTGTAAGTAAAACAACTTCATAAAGTCTGTATTTAACACGTATCCAGGAGCAATGACAATACAGAAGTTACAGTGCATCCAGAAAGTATTCACAGTGCTTAACTTTTGCCACATTTTGTTATGTTACAGCCTTATTCCAAAATGGATTAAATAAATTTTTTTCCTCAACATTCTAGAAATAAAACGTGAAAGAAGTTTGATTTGAAGGTTTGAAATCTTTGCAATTTTTGTACTTGGCTATGGTGAAAATTATTGCAACTGTTTTAATTGTGGTTTGTACTCACAGAATTGCACATTAAATACTAAACAGTATTTAAAAAATCTAATCTGCTGCTTGCTATTACATTTTCAATTCAATTTATATTTATATGTTGCCTTTTGCAACAAGTTGCCTCAAAACACTTTACAGGATGAAGTTACAGATGTTACAGAATCAACATCAGTATTGGTTTCCATTGAGAGAAAACATCAGTATAGCAATTTAGTATTTATAATAATGTACATAAGAAATAATGCTTTGAAGTGTTAAATTTAGGGTTTAAAAACTCTGAAGGAAATTTTTTGTGCACTTGATACAGGGCTAGTTCTAGCTTTTAGAAGGCCCTAAGCAAAATTTGAAATTGGTAGTTTAGATATTACTTTATTTGCTGTCAAGTCTCTTTAGAATGGCTTTCATAACTTGAAGTACCTGGGTGGGAAATTGCTACCTCTGGGGGCCCAAGGTTGACTGGCTGCCCTGCCCCTCCTGGTAATACTAACATTACAGCATACTATGTTTATAATGGAGACTATGGTTGTATATGGCACTACAGAGTCCTTCAGTGTTCCAGGTGTAGGCGTAATTCTCCGCAGGCATGTGGCATCATGTAGGTGGGGGGGTGAACTGGGTATCAGCAATTCCAACAAGGCGTCCTTTTCTGATGGTGCCCAGTTAGGCACTGGGCACACATATGGATTGCAGCAAGGGGTCAGGACATAATACAAACACTGGCAGTCCCATAACAAAATATCACAGTTATATTGGCATGTACAGCTGCACCAGCCGCATTAATTACAGTAGGCTATGGAGACTGTGGGAAAGTGAAAGCAGTAAGTCTTCAGTCAGCAAGACTGAGACTGCTTTGACATCTCTTATGTATCCAGGCAGACTATTCCACAGACTAGGGGCTCTGTAACTAAAAGCTCTAGCGCCAATACTTTTATGTATGCATGGAACAGAAAGAAGACCTGCATTCTGAGATTTTTGAGTATATGTTTTATCTCCATTAGACATGATTGAGTATCTTATATGCTAGCAGGAGAACTTTAAAATCAGTCCTGTAGTTAACAGAAAGCAAGTGTCATGAGGAAGTACAGGACTTAGACAGTCATACTTTCTGCTTCCAGTAATAATTATAGCAGCTGCATTTTGGTACACTGCAAAAATGTTTAGTATGTGGTTTGTACTTCCAGAGAGTAAAGCGCTGGAGTACTCTAACCAACTGTGAATAAAAGCATGCACAATTTTTCCTTTGTAGTAAGAAAATGCTGCAGTCTAGCAATATTCCTCAGCTGCAGGAAGCATACCTGTGAAACTGCATTAACATGAGAATCAAAGGAGAGGTTAGAATCTAAAATGACATGCTGAATCATTAATGGAGAAACAGAGGCAACTGAGGTCTAAAATGAAAGCACTCATATATTCTACTTCTTCTTCCTCTTTTGGCCGGTCCCTGTAGGGGTCACCACAGCGGATCCTCTTTTTCCATACCAATCTATTTTCTGCAACTTCCTCTGTCACCCAAAACTCTTTCAAATCCTCCCTCACTACGTCCATGAACCTCCTCTTTGGCCTTCCTCTTCTCCTTCTGTCTGGAAGCTCCATCCTCAGTATTCTTTTCCCTATTAAACTCTGTATTTCTCCTCTGTACGTGTCCAAACCATCTAAGTCTCACCTCTCTCACTTTGTCTTCGAACCTACCTGTGCTGTCCCCCTAATATGCTCATTTTTAATCCTGTCCAATCTTCTCTCCACTTCATACCTCCACCTCTCCAGGTTAATTTCCACCTCTTCCCTACTTTCACTACAGATCACAATGTCACACAAATCCAATAGTCACAATGTCCACAAATCAAATAGTCCATGGAGACTCCTGTCTGACCTCATCCGTCAGCCTGTCCATCACCATTGCCAACAAGAAGGGGCTGAGAGCCGATCCTTGATGCAATCCCACCTCCACCTTGAACCAGTCTGTTATTCCTACCGCACACCTCACTGCTGTCATGCTGTCCTCATACATGTCCTGTACCACCCTCACATACTTCTCTGCTACTCCTGACTTCCTCATACAGTACCACAACTCCTCTCTTGGCACTCTGTCACATGCTTTTGCTAAATCCACAAACACACAATGCAACTCCTTCTGACCTTCTCTATACTTCTCCATGAACATTCTCAAAGCAAACACTGCATCTGTGGTGCTTTTCCCATATTGCTTCTCACTGATCATCACCTCACATCTCAACCTAGCTTCCACTACTCTGTCCCATAGCTTCATAGTGTGGCTGATCAACTTTATGCCTCTCTAGTTGCTACATCTCTGTGCATCTCCCATGTTCTTGAATATCAGAACCAGTACACTTTTTATCCACTCATCAGGCATCCTCTCACTTTTCAAAATGATGTTAAACAATCTGGTTAACCACTCCACTGCTGCTTCTCCTAAACATTTCCATACCTTCAGTGGTATATCATCTGGGCCAACTGCCTTTCCATTTTTCATCCTCTTCATAGCTCTTCACACCTCATCCTTACTAATCCACCTCATTTTCTGACTCACTGTCTCTACCTCATCTAACTTACACTCTACCATTTTCTTTATTCATCAGCTTCTCAAAGTATTCTTTCCACCTTCTCAACTCACTTGGCTCACTTGTTAACTTTCCCTTCTGCATCCTTTATCATCCTAACCTGTAGCACATCCTTTCCAGCATGATCCCTTTGCCTGGCCAGTCGGTACAAGTCCTTTTCTCCATCCTTAGTGTTCAACTTCTCATACAACTCATGCCTTTTCCTTAGCCTTCACCACCTCTCTCTTTGCCTTGTTTCATGTCTACTTCTACTGCTGCTTACTGATTTCATTTCTCCTATTATGCCAATTCTTTTTTGCCTGCCTCTTTTTCTTTATGCTTTTCTGGACTTCCTCATTCCACCTCCAAGTCTCTTTGTCTCCCTTTCTCTGTCCAGATGTCATGCCTAATATCTTCCTAGCCGTCTCCCTCACTGCTTCTGCAGTAGTTGTCCAGTCATCCTGTACCTCTTTGTGTCCACCCAACATCTGGCTCACCTCCTCCCTGAGTTTCACACAAAGGGCTTCCTCTTTCAGTTTCCACCATCTGATCCTTGATTCAGTCCTCCCCCTCTTTTTTCCCCTAACCTCCAAGGTCATTTTACAGACTACCATACAATGCTGTCTAGCTATGTTGTCCCCTGTCACCACCTTCCAGTTCTTAATCTCTCTCAAATTGCCTCTCCTGCATAGAACATAGTCCACCTGCGTGCACCTTCCCCCACCCTTATAGGTCACCCTATGCCCTTCTCTCTTAAAATATGTATTCACCACTGCCATTTCTATCCTTTTTGCAAAATTTATCACCATCTGCCCTTTTGCATTCCTCTCCTTGACACTGTGCCTACCCATCACCTCCTCGTCACCTCTGTTACCTTCCCCCACTCACTCTCATCACTACTCTTTCTTCCTGTGGTACACCCTCCACCATTTCATCTAACTCGCTCCAGAAATGTTCTTTCTCTTCCATCTCACATCCTATTTGTGGAGCATATAAACTGATGACATTTATTAATTACCCTTCAATTTCACCTTTGACACCAATCATCCTATCAGATACTCTCTTCTCTTCCAGTATGCTCTTACTATACACTTCCTTGAGGATTATTCCTACACCATTTCTTTTCCTTTCCACACCCTGGTAGAACAGTTTGAACCCACCTCCAATGTTGCTGGCTTTAATACCCTTCCATTTTGTCTCCTGGGCACACAACATATCTACTTTTCTCTACTCCATCATGTCAGCCAGCTCTCTCCCTTTACCTGTCACAGTGCCTATATTCAGGGTTCCTACTTTCACCTCCACAGTTTTGCTTCCTCTTCTCCTGCTTCTTCCAGACATGTCTTCCCCCTCTCCTTCTCCTCCTTTGCCCAACAGTAGCCCAATTTCCACCAGTACCCTGTTAGTCAACAGTACTGATGGGGGTAGTTGTTAACCCAGGCCTCGACCCATCCAGTAGTAGAATTTATTTGTGAACTGCATGTTTGACTTGGCACAGGTTTTACACCGGATGCCCTTCCTGACACAATCCTCCCCATTTATCCGGGCTTGGGACCGGCACCTTGGTGGCTGAATTCCACCTCAGTGGCTGGGTTCATTCCTAGCAGAATCATTACCCCAAAAACATCTCAGTTTTATCTGTGTTTTTGTTAAGCTGTTTCATCTACCTTTCAATATCTTAGTTTAATGTTTCAAAGGTAGTGCATGCTGATGCATTATCATTAGGTTTAAAAACAACCTATAACTGAGTATCATCAGCGATAGTTGATATTATACTTACATATAATATTACTTAACGGTAGCATGTAAAGGTAGACGAGCACTAGTCCCAGCACAGACCCCTGTGGAACTCCATATCTAAGTGGTGACATGGTTGATGCTTTTCTGTCTGGATGTATTAACCAAACACTAAACACATTGCAGCGCATCCAAAATGCAGCTGCTAGAATGATCACTAGAAGTAGAAAATATGACCATATAAGCCCTATACTGTTATCACTCCACTGGCTCCCTTTTAAGTACAAAACTGATTTCAAAATTCTCTTGTTAACATATAAGGCACTTAAAGGCAAGGTACCAGTATATCTGTCAGAACTGATTAACACTTACACTCCAAATCGCTCCCTTCGATCACAGAATGCAGGCCTACTAATTGTTCCATGTGTACATAAAAGTATTGGTGCTAGAGCTTTTAGTCATAGAGCCCCTAGTTTATGGAATAGTATGTATGTACAGGATGCCGAATCTGTCTCAGTCTTTAAATACCGACTGAAGACCTACTTTTTTGATTTAGCCTTCCCACGACAGTCTCTGTAGCTCACAGTAATTACTGCTGCTGTCGCATGCTGTACATGCCAATACAACTGTATCAGTTTGCTATAAGGCTGCTAGAGTTTGAATTATTTGCTAAACCCTCTCTAAACTCTCTCCTCATGCATGTGGTTACCTGGTGCCCACCTGGGCACCATCTGAGGGAGATGCCTTCGTAGAGCGGCTGACTCCAAATGTATCCACTTGGACGAAGCTCCGTCAGAGGGACACCGAAGGCCAATGAGATCGGCTTCAGCACCAGGAGCAAAGGAGGATTGAATTTGTGCTATCATATAGAGAGTTGGATTGTTCCTAGTAATAAGTACCACTACTCTCTGTAATTACACTATAAGTACCACTACTCTCTGTGTTAGCATGCCCAGGAGGGGCTGGGCAGCCAGTCAACCTTGGGCCTCCAGAGGTTTTTTTTCTCCACACTATGGAGTTTTTGGTTCCTCTCCTCCATTGTTGTCTGGCTTCATTCATTTGTATTAATTCTTTGATATCTGTAATTTTCTGTGTAAAGTGCTTTGAGGCACATTGTCGTGAAAGGTGCTATATAAAAATAAATTGAATTGAATTGAATTGATGGTGCTCTAGTATTTGACATTTAAACATAATAAATATGGTTTGTGAGATAAGATTTAAACCACCTAAGAACAGTTCTGCTAAGGCCCATGACAGTTTGAAGCTAAGTCACCAGAATAGAATGATCGATGGTGTCAAAGACAGCACTAACATCTAATAGAACGAGAGCCATTATGTTAACTATGCCAGACTGAAACTTGTCCAATAAACTGTTGGCTTTCTAGGCAGTTGTATTGCAACAATTTTCTCCAGGATCTTAGAAAGAAAAGGGACATTTGAAAGGGGTCTATAATTAGTAATTACTTCTGGATCTTGATTAGGTTTTTAAAGCAGTGGCGTAACAACTGCAACTTTAAATGAGTTGGGTACAAGACATAAAACCAGGGAAGTGTTCATTAGGTTCACTTAAGGTCCTACTAAAATTTCTAGTGAATCTTTAAGCATTTGTGTTGGAATGGGACAGGTGGTGGACTTAGATATCAAATTTTAAGGTCTAAGGTGTTAATTGGCGCAAACTAACTAAAGGAATGTGCAGCTAAAATTGTTGGTGTGCTTGGTTTGAGTCAAATGTTGCTTATTTTATTGTCAAAGAAGGTAATAAAAGTACCATTAGTAATGCTGGAAGGCATTCTACAGTCATTTTTAGAGGTGAATTTAGGTAATGTTTTGAATAGAAAATGATGGTTATGTTTGTTGTTGTTGAATGGGTTTAGAATAGTATCTTGACAGTGCAGTATATAGCATTTACCTGTACTGTCTTAGGCTGTTGGACCATGCTGACTGAAACACTTTGACATGTGTGGACTTGTACTTGCACTCTAATTTCAACATTCCTACTTTGGACTTTGTATCTTCATTAAACAAAGCAAAGCATCTGGTGGTTATAACTATTTTAGTTTTTAGTGCAGCTTGTTTATTCAGTGTCTGAGTGAATAACTGTATTAAAGTTATATGTAATTTCATTAATACATGTTCTATAATGTATCCATATTTTTCTTTCTCACTTCGTCTGTTCAAATGGTGAGTCATAATGACCTTTTCTGTCATACACAGTGAAGAAAGTTTAATCTCAAAAGTGATCAAGAAATGATCAAAACAGGAATTATCTAATGCACACACTAATAAATTAAATATCAATACAGTGAGTCATAATTAAATCTATAGTATGCCCATGAATGTGGGTTGGTTCAGATACGTGCTGAGTACAACCAATTGAATCAAGAATTGATATGAAATTCTTACTGAATGCATCTGTCTGGGAAAATGTATAATAAGTCACCTTGAACTACAGTTTTATCAAACTTAATGATCAGGTCAAACAGAAAATCACCAAACTCATTAATAAAAGATGTTTGTGGTCCTTGAGGTCTATAGACTATAAGTGGATACACAGATAAATATGATGCAATTTTAAGCAGCCTAGCTTTAAATGACAAAAAGATACCAATTGTTTTTATCTCAATTTTTATGAGACTCATAAAAGATTGCAGCAAGACCACCTCCATGTCCTGAACTGTGGGCCTTATGTAAGTATATGAAGCCATTAGGAGAGGTTTCAACCAGGTGGACAGTGTCAGGGGGTATAAGCCAATTATACAAATATCTGTGTTGCTATCGAACACCATATCATTAATCAGAGTTGCTTTGTTACCTAGTGTGTGAGCATTGATTAAGGAACATTTTATACCCACTTCTCATTTTAATTTAAACTGTTTTTTTTGTGGAACTGGAAGTTGGTTATGTGCACGTGAGCCTCAGATGGACATCTGAATACAGATCTAGGTGTAATAATAGCAGCTGTACTATCTCTGTTATCAGATAGATCTAACTCTGAGCAGTTGTGTGTTTTAGGGAATGATGTGTTGTAATGATCCTGAGTTGGTGCCAGAAATATACCAAGACTGGGAAAATATCCAACCTGCAACTTAGGATCTCAGGACTGAGGCCAGGGTGGTGCTATAAGGAGTCACTTCGGCAATTTTACGGCCATGATTTGTGAAAGCATATACGATCCTCTCCAGTTAGGGTGAAGACCGTCCTGTTTATACAAACTCTGGGATCCAGGCTGAGCTGTAGGTGGCGATGATGAAGTAGCAGCCGAGGTCAATGGTGTGCTATGCAAAGAAGAATGAAAAGGGGAGGTTGCCTCTGTAAACTGACCTGAGTCTCAACAGGGTTTTTGGAATCAGTTGTACTTTCTGCAGGACCCTTCAACAAAGATGGAGTAAATTTTGACCCTTCATGCTCAAACATGGGGCAGACCCTATGATCAGGGAGCCAGGCAATACAGCGGGGGATGTGGAGACCCAAGAGCCATGTAAGATTGTCAGCTGTACAGGGTTTAGAGGATTATGCTGGACTACCAGTGCCCCAGGGACTGGAATGGCCTGGAATGTGCAGGACAAGGCTAAAGGCCATGCATAGAAGCCTGGGGACTATCCCGTAAGGCAGGCATGAAAGCCTCACACCTAGCCTGAGTTACCTCTTATTTATATTAAGTGTCAAGCAAAGTCTGTTCTGAATGTATGGATCCAAGTGACACAGCAGGCAGCATGGAGGCACTGGCTCCAGGCTGGAGGATGGGTCCTGAGGTAAGGAAGCCAGGCTGGAGCATGGGCCCTGAGGTAAGGAGCTGGGTTGGAGCACAGGGCCACGAGGTCAGACAGCCAGGCTAGAGCATGGGCTATGAGGTCAGAGAGCCAAGCTGAAGCATGGGCCATGAGGTAAGGGAGTTGGGCTGGACCATGGGCCATGAGGTAAGGGGGTTAGGTTTAAGCACGGGCCATGAGGTAAGGGAGTTGGGCTGGAGCATAGGCCATGAGATCAGAGAGCCAGGCTGGAGTATGGACCATGAAATAAGGAAGGTTGGCTGGACTATGGGTCCTGAGGTGAGGGAGCTGGGCTGGACCATGGGCCCTGAGGTAAGGGAGCTGGGCTGGAACACAGGCCATGAGATAAGGAAGTCGGCTGGACCATGGGCCCTAAGGTAAGGGAGCTAGGCTGGAACACAGACCATGAGGTAAGGGAGTCGGGCTAAAACAGGAGTACAAGAGTCAGAGACCCTGGAGAGGCCCCTGCAGTGCAATGTAACAGTGACTTAAATTTCCTGAATAGAAGAAAGGGAAGTACATCTACCTAGTTAGCAGAAAGCCATTGGATTTAAGACAGCATGGGATATAGTTATAGTTTGCTCCCAGTACAGGCAGTCCCCAAGTTAAGAATTTTAAACTGGTGAACAAGTCATACTTACAAAAGTACAATGGTTCAAAATAACAAATGATTGGTTTGTGATGCTCATGAAAACATAGTGTGGCTGCAGGGGTTTGTTCAGCATTATCCATTGTTATCATAATGTTACCTAATTAATGCCCCTTCTAAGTGTGCAAGAGTAAGCATTAACCTTTAATCATGATCTTTTTTTATCTGAACTGTTATAAGAACTATTTTTTTTAAATGAAAATGAATTTTACCAGGCAAAATTTTATAACTACTGGCTAATGGAAACACCACACACACACACACACACACACACACACACACACACACACACACACAAACAGATTCTCTCGCTATCCAGTATAGTGCCATATGTACTTTTATTATTATTATAATTTTATTATTATTATTATTATTATTATTATTATTATTATTATTATTATGTACTACATTATATGTAAGATATTTTAGTGTGTTTGTAAGTGATGATTTTAAAAGTGTTTTAGATGCACAGAAAGGTATAATATATACTATATTCTAAGGCAAATGTTTGACTTACTGTCAATAAATGATACGCCTTGGGTTGTGCCCTGTCTAGTTTTCTTGATTTCTAGATTTCTACCTAATCTAGTTCCTCTGCTACTTCTAGGTTTCAGATCTTGTCTATATTATGTATAATTTCTGTCTAGTGTCTTCTCTCTCTGCCAGTCTTAGTTTGTGAGTTTCCTGCTGATAGTCTTATCAGCTACACTTGTCTTGATCTTGATTTTGAGTGCTATATATAGCCCACATTTTCCTCTCTGGTTATTGTAGTGTAAATTGTACTGCATGTACTGCATTTTATGGATTCATGTTAGAGTACCTTTCATGTAGAGAGCATTTTCTCTCATTTTTTCCCTCCATCCATTTTATTCTGTATACCAAACTTGGAAACAGTGATTAGCTTACACTGCATCTATTTGGACTGTGGGAGCAGGTTGGGGTACCCAGGGGAGGCCCACAGGGCATGGGGAGATGATGTGGGCTCAGGCCACACAGACTGAAGGTGAGATTTGAACCAGGATGTGGATGGCAACAGAGCTATCCACTGAGCCACTATGCCCCCATCCCCAACATGTTTTCTGCTTCTATTTTCTATCTGTTCCAAAGGAGCTGCAATATAATGTTATTATCTTTAGGAAGTTGTACAGTTTTATGCAGATTTTGAAAAAGCAAAAGTTTGACAAATCAATAATAAACACTGCATACATTACAATAATAAAATATTAAAACTTTTAAAAAGAATGATGCCCTAATGTGCTTACACTGGCCATATTTAAGCTATTTAGGTATTGTGTTAAAAGTTGATTGCAGAAAGTTTTAATGTGTTAATTACAAGCATTAACAGCAATTAATTAGCAACCATAATTATTATCATTATCAATACTTTGTGTGGAACACCATGAACTGCATAAATTGTGTTTCAGCGTTGTTAAAGGCTAAGAAGGCAGTTATATTATAGCTAATTTTAATGTATGTTAGGTTGAACTGGGCACACCAGACTGAAGGAAGTTGAAGGCTTAAATTTTACATTGAAATAAAAGTATTTATTTTGTTCCTGTGAGGTCAGCAATAAAACAAAGCAAAAACAAATTAATAGCTAAATAAGTGGACAGCTAAAATAAAAACAAAAAATCTAAATGAAAAAAAATGTATATCAATATTTAAGCTGTCTTCACAGGGCCATTGCCTGGTCACTTGAGCAGCCTTGCTAGATTCTATAATGCAGTCAAGATGGAAGAGAACAATGAGAGAGAGAGAGAGAGAGAGAAAGAGAGAGAGAGAGAGAGAGAAACAAAACAAAATAGTGCCATCTATTATAAAGACCTAGCTCTGCCTTCAGCAATATGATACACACATGCATACATATATACAATCACAATCTATAAAACATTCAAATATCAGTTCAAGTTAAAGGAATATTAATGTTAATATTGCATAAAACATACTTTAAAAAAGCATCTCCAGTTACGCAGTATCACAGCAGTTAATTTTCCATTTTATTTAGTATCTACAAATTATTCAATGGTAACAGCCCTACTTGCTGTTTGGGATGGCTGCAGTTCTTAGCAATCAACTAATCCTCATCCCATACAACACTACATTCCCCTCTGCTGGCCAGTCTGCTTCTCTCCTGCAGCACATCCAAGGGACCCCGAACATGATGACCATAAATAAGGAGAAAAGGAGAAAAGGAGAAATGTGGAATTAAATAGAATGGTCTATTAAAAAATATATAATATATTATTGTCTTATATATATATAATCACTACAGTGACAGTTGTTTAATTTTTTTATAATATTCTTCACCAAATATCAAGATGTCATGCATGAGAACTACATGACCTGGATACAGCGTTTGAGCAGCTTATCCTATTGTAGCATTATGGGTGCAGCCGTCACCCTAGAGGAGCTGTGTACCTACACACACCTACATTTACATCTGACACATCGATGGACTCGACATCAGCTTATAACCACATAGTCTTATTTTGTCTAGAATTTTATTTTGCTAGAATGCTGGGGGGGCATTGGGCTTAGTTAACCTTGATTGCCCAGAGGTTTCTTTATCCTCAATGTCACATTTTAGGTTCTTCTTATACGCTGTCATCTGGCTTTAATCTTAGCTGTCTTTTTGTATTTATTGTTATACATTCCAGTTAAGTGTCTGCTGTGAAAGGCACTTTATGAAAGTACATTGATTTTAATTAAATTTGCATTTCAATCAGGCCCTGTTATCCATGTTGCTCTCTTTAAAAAGGAAAGATTAAATTTATCCATGTGCCATTATCATAAGTCTGCCTTCATACAGATGAGAAAAGCAAATGGACAGAGACACTTGCAGACATATTTAGTACTTAAAGATAAATCAGTAAAGTACTATCACCTAGCCTGTTAATTCCAAGCTTACAAATATAAAAAAACCATATTCCTCCCTTTATGCTATATTCCTCAAAACCCATGTTACACTGGAACAAAAGAACAGTATGCATAACAGAAAAACTGGAAGTTAAGACTTGAATTTATGAATAATAATAATCGAGTAATGATAAAGCAATTAACTAAAATTTCACAGAATAAACTTGGTATACAGTATGCAAAACAATTTAAAGGCAAAGTCAAAGAAAGGTTGACTGCTCATTTTTACGTGCGTGTAGTCACATGGTTTTCATTGTAATAAATAGAGAAAACACTTTGTACTGTAACATAAGAGGAGAGAAGACAGTTGAGAACCTAATGTGCAGGTCCCATGTCACAGATGGCTGTGAGGCTGTTTACTCTTTTATTCATGATAAACAGCTTTGGATCCTCAGAAATATCCCAACTGTGGACAAACAAACAAATTAGTTTAAAATCTACCAAAAAACAGGCTCTCTGAGTGAACGGCATTTTTTTTGTTTTCAGAGGAAATTAATTTGAAAATTAATGAGATTTTGTTTATTTACTTTTCTCATTTAGGAAAAGAAAAGAAAAGCCATTTTTTATACAAATTGCTTTTTCAGGTTAAAACAGATTTGTGCAAAATGGGACAAAACTGCAAGTGTCACCATTGCTGATGATTAAGTGTAGTCATGTGTCTCTCACTCATGTCTCCAGTGCCATTTCTAGTGCTGTACAAATTGGCACTGATGGCTCAAAGCTATCAGTATCATTTAGCACTCTGCTGAAAATGTCCCTGACTCTGTACTCGTGGCTCGCTTTGCTGTAATTGCCTCTAAATGTTACAGCATAATTACATCACCATGGATTATTGAAGGCTCCTTTATTAGTCTCCTTTTTAAAGTTATTGTTATCTCATCTCATATCAATGTTTAATTTAATTGTAATGTACCCTATATTAATTGCATTAATTGTAATATTAATTGTATATTGTAATATACCGTATGCTTTTTTTAGAATGAATGAATGAAGAAAGGTTATTTCTTAATATCCCATTTTAATTCTCAATTAAGATATAATGTTATATTGTGTTATAATGTTTTAACAATTCAATGTGACAATTAGGTTGAAG
>JABJVR010004651.1:0-14468 GCA_025773905.1 Chitala chitala
CCCCCACCCCCCCATCCCGTCAGAGAGACTGGAGGAAACAAATTCTTCTCTCAGTCATCTCCGACACACTTTTGATTAACAATAGATGCTTTGTTGGCATAAAAGAGGCTCATTATGTTAAATTAAAGATGTAGTAGTGAGAAGTCACCGAGAGGTATGCCTGCGCGGGCGGATGGGGGGGAGTGTGCGCTGCAGAGCCTCTTTTCTCATAATGTATTGATTCAGTCACTCTGTTTTGGCTCTGAGCGGTTACGATTTGTATTGTATTTGTTTGGGAATTTTTTTAAAGGACACAGAAGAGACCGGGTAAACCCAGGCAAAGTGGCACCATCATAAGGGGGTCTTGGTGTATGTGTGTACATGTGGTGGCGGGGAAGGGGGGTGTGGGTGCTGGATCGAATTCCCTCTGTGCTTGAGAATGTTGTGAAATACGTAGGTCTTTGGTTTTTGGGAAGCGACCTACATGAGGGTAGAGGCTTGTTTTCTTTCTGCACTGGTTTGATCTGCTGCTGCTGCACTTTGGATGCTGCCCACAGGACCAATTACCGGGCCAGGAGAGATTGCCTGGACTTGGTCTGGCACGTTGCTTTGTAACCCCTCATTGTGGAGCAGCGGAGTCCTTAAATCTGGATCTTTGTGGAGCCTAAAGCCTTCCTTTCAGCTACAGAGACACCTTTGCCATTAAGTGTCAGAGGCCTGGGAGCTTGATCACCTCCCTCACTCTTCCCTTCTCTCCCTCCTCCCCTGTTCTCCGTTTCTCCTTGAGAGCCCGGGGTGGCAGCAGCTCTTCGGGGGGTTCTAATGAATCGCAGAGGAGCCTAAAGGGAACCAGCATAACGCCACAACAGACAAACACACAAATAAACACAGGGCCCAGCAGAAGAAAGGGTCATTGTTCCAGTGTCAGAATACTGCTGGCGTCTCAGCAAAAGGCCTCGGAGGTTAAGAAAACAGTGAGCGGAGGAGCAGTGTGCCTGTGGGGGCCGAGGCTGGGGAGGTGGACGTGTTTTCCCCGTATCAAATTCCTTTTAAAAATATTTCACCATTATTCTGTCTTCTATTATTATACAAGGAGCTTGTCATTGTCTGGTGATGGTTAAAGGTCCTGTGTGCCTGGGCCATGTGTGAGCAAATGGAATGTGCTTTCCAAAAGTTAAGACTTTTCAAACTAAATATAAACACAGTGTAAAATTTGCATTCAGACCTTTTACCAATCGGCAGAACATTTCTTCGCTTACAACCGGCAAGCATTCAAATGAAGATTTCTTAGAGCATTCCCCTTAAACACGTTCAAAAACTAAAAATTTTAATGGAATTGCCAATAGAATTTAAGTAATGCAAGTAAAAAAAAAAAAAGGTTCTACTTCAAAACTCTCCTTTCCTGTTTGACTTTTTTGCTTTATGAGTACCTTAATGGGCCTTTCCGCAGACCCCTTTTCACCAGCCTGCCTTAATAAATGGATTCGCGGCCTCCTTTCCCCGCTTATCAGGCACAATTGCAGTCAACTCTGAGTTATCAACACGGCTCCTCTCTCATCTCTGACTGACAGCCTTTTACGTCTCACTGCTGACAAGATAAAGAGTTTATCCTGGTAATTGCGCCGCTAAATGTAAAGCAAATGTCCTCTCAAATCCCTAGATTGCTGTGGCACGCCTGCTTTTTACAGTTGCTTTTTATAAATAAAGGCAATCTGCTTTTGATAGACTCTGACACTGCATCCATTAGCATGATTATGCATTTAAAACAAACGCATTTCCCCAGTTTGGCTCTTTATGATTAATTGTGACTGTAACACACAATGTCTGGATTTTGTTAATGATTAAAAAGTTATCAGCTGATCACCTGACAATTTTCGTTCTGTCTGAATGAAATGGAGCAAATTGCCTACATGTGGACTGTCCATTTATGTACAAGAGCTAACATTATCTATAGAGGCCCATTAGATACATTTGTGAGGCCGTTTTTGCTAGTTTTACATATTATACCAGAACCCAGATCGTCAGCTGAAAAAATATGTACCTGATGAGGATTTGAGTGTTGTTTCAATATAAAATCTGCTGGCAATTATACACGTACATGGGAAATTAACTGTTTATAAACATAAATATATGGGGTCTTACCAAGTTGTTTGACATAGCGTTTGCATCAGTAGATGCTCCAGATGAGAGTTGCAGCCCGTGGGGTGTGTATGTGCAGGCTTTTTCATGTCATCCTGCACCTATTACCATTGCACCTTTGCTTTCTTCTCTTCTCTGTGTTCTGACTTTCTTCCAATCGCGTTGAATACCGTGAATACCGTTCAACATTACCTGCCGTCACACGTCACAAGCACCAATGTCGTGCTTTCTCACTCTTAAACATCCTTTTAGGTTAACCTTTGTTGAGGCTGCTGTGTTGAGAAGGGAGCTGTTTATTTTATTGAGTGTGTAACGTTATTCCCCCCCCCCCATTGTTCTTGACAGCTCTGAACGAGCCCACTATCGACTACGGCTTCCAGCGGCTGCAGAAGGTCATTCCCCGACACCCCGGCGACCCTGAACGCTTGCCCAAGGTCAGTCCCACTCCACACCACCTTCACCACACTCTGTGCATCTCTCCCGCCTTGCCCTGTCCTCGCCAGGCCAGTGTGACCGGAGAGCTCTGTGAACGTTAGGGTTCCCATCAAGTTCGGAACCAAACGCCGTCTGAGGGTCTCGGTAGCAGTAATGCAATCTGAGCCCAGTTTGTGTGACTCTTTCAGAAAAGTCAGTCAGCCTGGAAGACTTGTGCTCATACGTGAGCCATGACACACGTGTTCAGAAGACACAGCGGCAAATGCAACCTTGTATTCAACATACTGCTTTTGTCTGGTGCATTTATGTATCTCCTTTTTAGTGGTACCCTCCTTTAGTGAAAGCGCCCATCGTAAACCAGTCCTCTGGGACTAATAAATACACATTATTTTATCTAGTTCTCCATGTCCTATACCCCTGAGGGCTGATAGCACAACACTTAATATAGAAAGCAGAGTAATTACAGCAGAGGAGGCAAGCTATGGCAGCCTTAGCAGTTCTGATGTTAGGTTGCAGCAGGTCCCAGGTGGAAGCTGGTCAGCACACCCACACTGCCACCTCCACCCTGGCTTTCCTGCTTATTTGGGCTTTGTACATAGACTCTGCTATAACTAAATGTTTATCTGCTTTGGCCCATGTTGGCTGGAAGAGAAGGTGGCACTGCGCCTCTGTCCTCAGCTGTTCTGCTCAATCAGTCAAATGTGTGAGAGCCACAGGGCCCCTCTGTGTGGCGTCTAAGACAACGCCTGACAGGATGCAGCTCACATGCGATACTGACGTTCGGTGGCGACAACAAGACATGAAGGTGGCCTGTCGTTACGTTTGACAGCAGATTTCTGCAGTTCCAGTTGCAAACGGTGTAGGACAACCTGGCAGGGTCAGAACTCGACCTGGACTGACAAGACGCCCGGTTCCAGCTCATTCCCCAGTGTCAGTCTGTTCTTCTTGTGCATCCCTGTCACTTCCTTCACACTGTCTTCCTGCGCTAACACTTTTCCCAGGCTTGTATCATGTGATGGATCAGCTGTTATCAGTTAGACCTGGCTTTATCGGCAATAGGGAGACAGGGGTGTTGCGTTGTGAGGAAGTTGGTGTCAAGAAAGACAACAATGGATGTTGTTACTGGTATTATCCTTACCGTGATAATCTAACCTGATGTGTTTGCATGGTGTTTTAATATTTCTGTTAGTGTTATACCTCATTGCTCAAATCTGCGTGTCTGAGGACTTTATACAATTTCCACACAACAAGTGTTAGAGCCTCACTTGTCAGCATCATCCCTGCGCTGTGAAAATATTTGTGCTGTCAGTCTTTCCGTTATTTCTGCTCCGCGAGAGTCTCCGCGTCTCGGTCGTTCCCATTATCTCCGCGCAGCGAGAATCTTTTGGTCCTCGAAGCTGGCGGTGTCCCCGCACCGCGAGAATCTTCATGAGCTCGGTCATTCAAATTATCTGGGCGCAGGATAAATCAGGCAGCGTCCGACTGCGAGCGAACTCAGAATGCGGAGGATGGCGAGCGAGCTCGGGATGAAAGAGCGGTTAGAAGATGCTCGGAGAAACCGCCCCACTGACAGTAGGCCTACAACCTCACACACCTGCACTTTAATAGTGCTTTCACATTTACCTTGTTAATAAGTACGGGGATGTGGATGCTGTGACTTGCTGCAATGGACGATGCCCCCATTCACCCCCCGGCTCATCTCTCATTCACTGTTTCCTGGACGCGTGCCTCTTTGGCCACTCCACACACTGGCTTCCATCTGGGGTGCTGTCTCTTTGACACAGACAAGGACAGCGTCGTAGCCAATGATGGCTGAGTTGCCACGGCGACAACCCCCGTCGCCCGCTTCCCCTTACCGTGGGGGATCTTGGCCCGGTTTAGTGTCTGGGTGTTGCTTACCACTGTGAACAACGTGGTGACAATGTAGAACTATGGTGTTGGGGCTACGTGTCATTCCTATGCATACCAATAGGGCACAGTGAATTTCTTCTGTAAAGTCATCGGAGAAGCACGTAGGAATGATGATAAACGGTGCACAATTTCTTTAGCAGCAACCTGTGTTTCCAGTTATTAAAAACTGCAGTTTAAAAAAAGTTCCAGCAGCATAGCAGTAATCAGAATGTTTTGAATTGTAATGTTTCTGAGAACGGCTTTTCCAGTTGCGCCGGTCTGCAGAATGCGCACGTCCTGGCCAGGTCCCGGCTGGGACGTCGGAGAGTGGAGGGCCTGATCTCCAGTTTACTCATTCTGATATTCTCTCCTCATATGTTCTTGATCTGTTTTTTTGCATTTAGGGAACAACCACAAAGTAAATCCTACAGAAGGTGTTTCTTTAAAGGAAATCATGTTCTCACATGCTTATGGGAAACAGAGAGCTGGAATAGCAGTGAGAGGTGGCATCGCACTTCAGGTTGCACCACGGCCGGGAGGTTGGCTGTGCCAGAAAGTGGGTCTTTCTGGAATAGATGAGTAATAGCCCTGCAGTTCCTTACCGCCCATACCCCCCCCCCCCCCAACCTTGCTAACGTTTGTCCTCGTTTCTCTGGTGACGCAGAGCTTTCAGCATCACCGCAGCTGGCAAAAAGCGGATGGCTCCAGGAATATCTGTCACCAAGGCTATTGACCAGCCTTTGATGTGCCAGCGGGACCTTGCCCGCTTGTCTTTCACAGGCTCTCGCTGTGACTCTGTCATGAAAGGGCCCGGTGCGGGTCCAGGCCGCATTTCTAAATGCAGTTCGTTATTTGCATTCCACGACTCTGGTTGGGAAGATAAACATTTGTACTTCAGCCTGGATCAAATGACTGGGCAGCTTTTATCTAATTCGGCCGTATCTGAACACGGCAGGGGGAATTTAATGGAACTATCGCGATCAGCGCTGACGTTTTTTCGCTGCACACTTGACAATTATGATGACTATCGGCAGAGTAAACAAGCTGCATCCGGGGTCATGTGTCAGGCGTTTCCCACTGTTCTCGGCATTGTCAAAATAGATGCTGCCCCTCCCGAGAGAGGACTTCCAACGGCGCACGCTGTTTTCAGTTGCCGCTGGGCACGCAGAGTTGCTGACAACAGGCCAGCGTGACGAACGCTCTCCCTGCAAACAGCAACAAAGCATCAAAACAAGAAGAAAAACAGTCAACTGGTCCAGGGCGTTAGACAGGTGTGATTGTCGGGTGGCAGGCAAGTCCTGGGGGAAGAGGATGAGTGTGTGTGTGCGTGTGTGTGTGTGTATGAGTAGGTGCATATAACAGAGTCCAGACGGGTGTTCGCTCGCACCAGTTCCACATGACTGACACACCCGTGTGTCTCGTGTTTGCGCCTCGTCCGGTTTTTAGCGCAAAAGTTTAAATAAAGACTGCAAACACAGATCTTCTGTTTTCTTTTCAAAACCCAAGTAAATAGCCAAACTACAGCCCTATATCATGACATGGAACGTCACAACATAGGAAAACAAACTCTAAAGTGCTCTGTTACTTACGCCTATGGTTTTTCTGTATTCCTCCTGCCTCTGCTGTACTCCTGCACACTCACGCGCGCAGTCACATGCACGCGCGCAGTCACACGCACGTGCGCAGTCACACGCATGCGCGCACACAGAGCAGACACACAAGAACACAGTCACATTGTTGCCACCAATGTTAATGAGCACATCTCTTTTCACTGTCCCCTCCTACGGCTCTCAAGGGGTTAAGTCCACAGCATTCAGTGAGATGGGCCTCCTGAGCCATTGCCACCCCCACCCCTCCCTAGCCCCCGGCACCACGCCAGTGGGGCTCTGATCCGAGAGGGGAGCGGGAGCCAGGTGATCCATCATTGTGAAGTCAGCTGTCCGGGGCTGCCTTCTCGCAGGTCAGCCGATCGAAGCTGCGCCTGCCTGGACTTTATTATTGCTCGCCCAACAGTAATTGAGTCACCACGAGGGGGGAAGAGGCAAGAGGGAGAGGAGAAAAGAGAAATAGGGGGGAGGAATAACAAAGAAAAAGGGGGCATCTATTTCTCTGTTACATCTAGCATCCGAAAATGCTGATTCCGAATAAATGAGGATATGTCGGTGGGAGGGGTGGGGAGGGGGACCCTGCTGGAGTCTTCCCGCCTTTTTCGGTGCAGTGTCAGGTTTTACCCAGCAACCCCTGCTTCGGTCTCCCAGTTGTCCAACCTCACCCCTGCCACCCTCGCTGATATTAACTGCGTCAGCTTCCCAGGCCGGCCTGTTCATTTCTCAGGTATTGATTTTCGCCTTTATTGAGGTAATAACAGTTTGTTGACGCTCTTCTCTAAAGTGCTGGACTCAATCACAGACAGGTAGGCGATGGACGCGGTTACAACCCACGGGTCTAGTGCCAGGCTGGAGCTACAGTGACACGGCACCTTGCATAGGCGTTATTACAGTGTTTAACTACATCATACTCTGCAGTGCTGGTTTTCTTTTTTGTGAAGTTAGAACCAAAGGCTTATCCTTGATTTCTTTAGTTCTTAGATGTATTTAGTTCACCTATATAAAAGGCACAAGTAAGGAACGAAACACAAGTCCTCTCCAAGTTTTACCAGATATAAAACTTTGCTAAACATAGATCTTAGGAAGGAGCCATTGTAATTCAGGGCAACTGAGAGATTGTTTGCTTTAGCGAGAGGTTTAAAAAAAAAAAAACAGGAAATCACTTGTGTTTTTTTTTCTTTCACAATTTCAAAATATAGACCAAAAATGAGCCAGAAGATTCTATGAGCACATGCTTTGGGGGGTGCTAGACGAGACAGAACAGACTGCAGGCTTCATGTCCATGAGAGGGCATGTTTGAAAGCAGAACCTTTTTCTTTTCATTGTTCAGTGGATGTTGCTGCGCTGGTGAGAAAGGGCCTCAGTTTGATCTCTTTGGACATGGTTCAGAACAGGCAATCTGTGGTCCTGTTTGTTCCCTTTTTTTTTGGTTTTTTTTTTTTTTTTTTTGTTTCGTTTGTTTCTGCCGTCGTTGTTTGTTTCTCACATTTTCCCTGTCAATTCACATCCACCTGATCCAGTACGACCATTCCCTTTGAGGAGGCCTGCATCTGAGGCAGGCCTGTCCCATGGGGATCGACCCTCCCCTGCCCCCCCACTGGATCATCACCGTGCCCTCTTTGTGGCGAGTCAGCACCGTTCTGACAGAATGCACACACAGGCAGAGATGTTGTTGCGTGCGGCTAAATATAACCGCCTTAACAAAACATTTTGGTGAGAGATCACATGAAGTGCAGGGGAATGGACACAGTTCACAGGAGTGGACAGTGATCCTGGTTTTCCAGCATTAGGGGATGAAGGTGAGGTATGTGAAGGGGGTGCCGGACGATGGGGACTTTTGTACTTGTGTTAGTCCTCCCTTGATGCCCACACACAACAGGGATCACATCACTGTCTCCGAGTGTAATCTTTGAGGCACAGGGATGATGTGTGCGTAATACAGACAGAGCACGTTAGTGAATGAGCATGCTGACCGATGCTGATGACTGACAGCTTTAGAATAGTCCCTTCTGACCGTCTGTGGCCTGTCTTGTACTATAGGTTAGAGGGAAGAAAGTTATGGCCTTCCAGGATCATTGAAGGATCTGTGAAATGCACCCACATGTACCCTGCAATGGGAAACTGGCCTTCTCAAGAAAATTTAACATTTCTGCTTTTGAGGTTTTACAATTTTATACTAATCCAAGGCTCAGTGTTATCAAATGTGTAACCATACAAAGGAGATTGATTCTAATGAAATTTCTCATCTTGTCTTTGCTGAGAACCAAACCCTGAGTTCAAATTTGAAAAACAGACTTCTGATGGATGTGCCCTGGTAGCTCAACCCTGATAGCGGAGCAGTGACAGAGAAACACAGGGAATGATGTTTCCCAACCAAACAGCAGCAAACGCCAACACTTTCTACTGAGTCGTTCCGACAACACATACAGATCAAGTTGAATGTCCTTCTTCTGGATACTGAAACTGCCCATTAATGAGAACTGGAACAAAACGTCAGCTATTCATAATCTTGATGGGCTGTAAGTTTGAGAGGCTGAATTTGAGTGGACAGTGGATGTACATGCTTATTGGTGGTGTATAAAACTTCAAAAGTTACTTCTGAATCTTTTTACATGTATAATGGCAAAGGGACAGAGTCTGTCCAAGTTGCTTGCCTTACATTAACCTACGCTAGTATAACTAAGTTTCACACAGACAGTCCGTTCATGCGTTTCTCAAGGTGTGATAGAGCAGGAAAGCCTCCATTTTTCAGTCTGTCTAAACATAAATGAAGGGATGGTGAAGAAAGAGAACTTTACACGTTTGAAAGAGGACCACAAATGTGGATTCTTTCAGCTTTGTTGCCTACATGCCAGATGGAGAGTATGGTAAGAGATTGCCTCAGTGTGTTTAGGCAAACATTGCATTCCAGCCCTGGGCTCATGAGGATGACATCATCACAGCAAACATCAGTGGTGATGGCAGGACCCCCACCCCATCCAGTACCTGCGGCTTGTACATAGTGACATGGCCCGGAGCGCTAAGGAGTCGTGCAACCCTGCCCAAACAAGCACAGCAGCCCTCTTTACTGTGGCGCAGGGCCGGCGTGATTTATGGTAGTTCACGCCGGACCAAGCTCATTGCCGGGTTAGTCACATTGCAGCGGAGCTCTCCAAACGCGTAAATCTTGTAGCAGCAGAGAAAAGGCAAGAGATGGCTGTGTACCAAAAGGAGCCAAAATCCCCAAAGCCATGAGCCGAACACAGAAGTTTGGTTAAGGAAAAAAAATGACATTAACCAAATTACAAAAGCACACTAGAAAAAAAGGCAACGGCTCTTTTAAACAGCAGCACAGACACTGAGGATCGCTTACCTTTTCACTGAACTGAAAAGATACAATTAAAGATATGCAGTCATTCTAAATTCAGAAACATTGTAACAGAGGAGCACAGGGAAAAAAAGTCACATTAATGAAATCATATGATTCTGTCAGGTTTTACATGGCTACGTCCACCAACCATGGTTTCTCTAGGAGCATGAAGGCCACATGGGTGCGTGGGCCAAGGTGTAGCTACCATGCTGACATGTCTCTGCTGCATAACAAAGGCTTAAAATGAAATGTGGGCTCCGTGGGGCTATGTAGGATGATACTGGGCCTCCGGGATGGGGGGGGGGCAGTGATAGAAGGGGTTGTTTGAGCCCCCAACCAGGCCAGAGGAAACACTGATAATGAAATCAGAGCCCAATGCAGACAGAGCCCAGGGGTCACTGGGCCATCAGAGGAAGTATGACATCATCATTTTTGTCTTTCCCGTAAGAAGAACGAGCTTGACCCCCACTTGTATTACTGCTCTAGCAGAACATTAGGCCGTGATAAAATTGCACACGAACAAGCGCAGGGATACATTTGTCATCTTTTTACTGCCACGGCTTCCTCATAAATGAGCGGTGTTTGCAGCCTTTACGTACAGATATGACCTGAACATGTTCCCCGCCGCCAAGCCTCCCTTCTTAATGAATGGATTTCGTAGCTCGGGTCCTCATGTTTTCGCGCAATAAAAGCCTGACAGGAAGCCGCAGTCACGGAGCGGCCAGGTGCAGGGGACAGACCATGCTGCTCTCCCAGCCATCGGGTGTCAAGATGCAGGTCAGCTATTTCTAGCTAATTACAAAGCACGCAGTGTTCGTGTGTGCATGTGCGCGAGTTTGCTGTGAAAACTGTGAGGAATGGCACAAGTGTAGAAATGTAGAAGCTTCTTCTCAGAGAAGAACAAACTCGGTCACCTTGGGGAGAGAATTTAAGGGTCTAAACAGCAAGGGGAGGGGAAAAGACAAAATGTTAGGTGTCCAACTGGAGCGACGGATGGAGCCACGGTGACTGGCAGTGTGCAGGCTGTTGGGGCTGCCAGAGCGGCTGTGTCTGGTTAATGATGCCTCTGACCAATAGACGAGGCCAGCCTGGGCCTGAGATCAGGTTTCTTTCCTGTTTATCGCTGCCCGTTCTGTTTTACTGGAACTGCTTGTGTGCCAAGGAAATGGTCTCCGGTTACAGGCGCTGGGTTGGTGGATAGAGTGCATAATGTCATTTACTTGTTTATCTGGACAAACTTTGGACTCAGCCTAATTGCATTTGTCCTTTTGGCCTATCTCCTGTCCCTCAGGAGACAGAAAGGTGCAAGAGTAGCCCAGCATGTATTTAGAGAAAGGGTGGGGGGTAAATGTTGTAGGGGTTGGAGGGCGTAGGTCGCTGTGTTGGAAGCGGTTGACGGGAGACGGGCGGTGGATGGCTTTCTTAAAACCAGAACACAGAGTGTGCTTGGACACTAAGGAGGCCTGGGCCCATCTCACTGACAAGCATGCATGGAGAGGGGAGGGTGAGTTTGGGAATCACCAAGAAGCCAAGAGGGAATCTTTGTTGCTGATCCACTCGCTCGCTCTGGGTCCCCTGCACCTCTCAATCACGCCCTCCGGGGCCCGCGCAGACCCGCCGCTCACGCTCCGGCTTCGAGCGCCTGATTTCCACCCCGGAAAGCAACAGTAATGAGAGGTTAACATAGTGGCAGCGTTCCCATTATTGAGTGAATTTAGCACCTTGGACAGCGCACTAAAATCTTTATTGCTTTGCTGACCCCGTCGTCATGTTCTGTCTGTGCGTGCGCCGGCTCCCGGGCCTGACTGAAAGGCAATATGCCGGCCCGCCGAGCGTGCACACATGCTCCGGGGCTTGTTCACAGCGAGGGTTACGGCGAGGGGGTGAGAGCAATTTTCTGCTTGTCGCGCGGCGAGCGCATTCCGCGGCCCCAGCGCATTAACTTTTAAAAAGGGCTCTAGGAAAGAAAGGAGAAGAGGAGGAGGAAGACAAATGAATGTAGAGAAGGAGCGCGATAAATACATGCTGGAATACATTTTTATTGGCAAATTTGTACAGGATGGATTTTTTTATTTTTTTATTTACTTATTTTGTGTCTCGGAGCCATCCTGACTAACCTTGTAATTTACTCAGCGACACGCGCGGTGGAGGACTCGCTTTAGTTTCTCGTGTTGGCTGTTTACCTTGGATAATGCGTCAAGACGCCTGTGTCGAGGAGTGGTCTGCGACAGCCGCAGGAGTGCACGGCCTCAGGCCCACTTGCCTGTGTGCAAGTTAGCGTGGAGCGCATTTTGTAGCCCCTCCTGACCCTGAGGAGGTGTGAGGCTGGTGTGGGTTTGGAGCGGAAGGTGAGCACACGTGCTTCCATTCTCCAGCAAAACCAGAAAGCCAGCTATGCTCTCACCCGGCATTCAGACTCTCAGTGTTCAGAATTATGTGTAGAGCGTCTTTCGCTGATCGTCTCCTTCTTTTTCTGTGTTAGAGAGCGCTGTGCAATACGGCACTCGTTCCTCCCCTGCCTTCCTTCCTCGTGCAATGCCACATTAAAACTCATCGCCGTTGTTAATTATGCCTAGCCATCATCGCTGTACGTCATCATGCTAAAGTTCTGCAAAAGTAAACTTTAAACAGCGTCCGATGAGTGATTTGCTTAACAGTTGCTCAGCAGTTTGGGTGTGTGGCATTGTGTGTTCAGCCCGTGCAAGCCACAATATACAGTGCAAAATCTAAGAGAAGTATTTACAGAAAGTCAGAATGACAGCTAAATTATTACAATTTTGGCCTGATTTCCTCCCTAAGGAGTTGTGTGGAGACTGCAAATAACATTATTTTACAAAACTCAGTTTTGTTTATTTGGTTTAATGTATTTAAACGGACGTTGTCAAAAAGTATTTTGTGATTGATTAGCTCAGCCTTGCTTTTATGTTGTCTATACTGGTTAAAACTGGCAACTGCTTAAATTCTGGATTGCACTGTGGGCCCTGTTGTACAGTGCAGACTTGATTTTCTGTGTACCATCAGGGGACACGGATAAATGAAAAATAACCATGGAACATTTCCGCCATTACATTTTTGGTTTTGGTCTTTTGCCCTTTAAAACCATTTCTACCATAAGAAAAAATAATACAAAGAGAGACCTCACCTAAAGTTGGACAAATGAAACTGAACTGGCCAGTCTGTGCCTTTCCATGTGTGGCACTGAATGAAAGGCAGTTTTCAGGAAGGTTTCAGAAGACCGAAGCTCAATATCTCCTGCAGCTTTGGGTCAAGTGTTTTTCTGGCCCCTGTCTTTTACAGGCGTCATATTGATCAGATTGGAGGTTGGATCTGTCACAGACGCGAGACTCATTAAGTGCACCGTTGTCCTCTCTGTGCAGGAAGTTATTTTGAAGAGGGCAGCAGACCTAGTGGAAGCTCTGTACGGGATGCCCCACAACAACCAGGTGAGGCCCGTGTATCTCCTTGTGCATGGGACAGCACGCGTGAGCTCTTGCAACACATTAAGAAAGCTGGCGTGATAAGCAGCATTAAAACGTCGTCCTGTGTGGGTCATTTGTGGGTCATTCTCTTTTCAGTGGTTCAGTGGTTACACCGTGTCAAAGCTGCTTTTTGCTTTGAAGGCATTTGAAGGCATTTACTGATAATTAAACACGTTGAGCAAAAGGATTCCCAAGGCCGGCCTGTTTTCTTTGCTTTGTTTCTTGCCCCCCTTCCACCCACCCACGATGACTGAGATCGCAGGACTCGGCGACCTCAACCCTGTTCCTCTTGCCGCAACAGGAGATCATCTTGAAACGAGCTGCCGATATCGCCGAAGCGCTCTACAACGTGCCGCGGAGCCACAACCAGCTGCCCGGCCTGGCAAACAGCTCCGTCCATGCCGGCATGATGGGCGTCAACTCGTTCCCTGGGCAGCTGGCGGTCAACGTGTCCGAGTCCACGCAAGCTGCCAACCAAGGTGGGCATTTCGGCTGAGCGGCAGCAATCGAGCTGCTTGCTGATGTCTTTAGACAAACGTCTGAAAAGGCACCATCAACGCAGTCCCGTTTGCCGCTGTCCCCCCCCCTAAAATATCAGTAGTCTGGATAGATTTTAGAAAGACGTGTCTATGATTTCACGAGAACCTTTTCTTTATTTAAAAAGAAATTACGAAAAAGCACAACACTTAAGGTTACGCAAAACTGTATATTGTAGCTATTATAGGATGTAAGTTTGAGGGAAATCTTCTGTTGCCAAGTCATCTTGTAGCAAATTTCAGATAAATACCACAAATTGAAGTGGGGCCCCTAAATCTGGCCAGTGAATGACATTCTGTAATTGCGGTGCTGTAATTACACCATCCTGTAGGTATGTAAACAAGGCATTTGCCTGGATGTTTGGTTAGATCCACGAGCGGCGCGTCGACGATGAAAACAGCTGAAGCGCATGGAGGAATGAAATAGAGAGAGCAAGAGAGAAAAAGAAACAGATGGAAGGAGAGAGCACATCTGTGTGTATCCTCTGTAGCCAATGCCCCGTGCTCCCATCTGAGGTGGCCGCTTACCTCGTGACATGTCGTCCGAGGATCAGCACACGAGTAAGCTGTAAAGGTCGTTAAAAGCGCTGAGCACTCGGTAACAGGAGCAGCGGGCCAGTGGCGTGAGCCTGGTGACGTGGGCGGCCGCGTTTGTAACACATGACGGGGATTTTACATTTGTAGTCGATGTACAATCCACCGCCCTAGTGAGCTGCCCTTGGCTTCTGTGGCCTGACCCCCCCTCACCGGCTTGAATGGGGAAGCCATTGCTGTTTTACAGAAGTTCATCGTGTGGAACGCTGGCACTGGAAGGATAATTGCTGCAGAGCAGCAGCGTGGCTTGGCCTCATTGGGACACACACTGTAGTGATGCTAAGCTGATGGGTAGATGTTTGCTACCATTGTTATGAAAGCCACTTCTTTCATCTGGCAGTACCATGGCCATCCTTTTTGTTCCAAAGCTGTCTGTCTGTCCATCTGTCTGTCTCTCTCTCTCTCTCTCTCTCTCTCTCTCTCTCTCTCTCTCTCTCTCTCTCTCTCTCTCTCTCTCTCT
>JABJVR010004652.1:0-14466 GCA_025773905.1 Chitala chitala
GCATTCGGGCAAGGACAAAGAGGTTGAAGGACAGTTTTTACCCGGACGCTGTTCGTGTTGTAAATTCTGTTCCACACAAGATGTTGTACCGGTCATTGCACTATTGCACTTAACATTACTTGCTGCTAATCAACGTATTGATGTACCTTAATGGGTTTTTTTAAGCACTTTTCTTTTAATGTTTTAAATTTAATGTTTATGTTTTGATTGGACCGGGGGGACAACGTTTATATTTATGCTTATATTACACATATTGTTTTTATGTACATTGCTTTGGTACTTTTATGGTGATGTTTTTATGATGCTTTTATGATGTTTTATATCCCTACCAAGACCTAAGAACTACATTTCATTCCTCATAGTGATGGAACGACAAATAAACATTGATTGATTGATTGACAGGAACAAAGAGCAGAGAAGTGGAAACCAGTGCACAGGACGAGAAAGCTGATGAAGGAGATGTTGTGCCCTCACCGTCAAGTGGCATTTTCTTATCTGTGACGTCAGTTGATATTTCAGATTCAGAATCTGACACAGACTGAATTATGTTCTATACTGTTCTTACAAGTTCATAGAAATTTCAGTTCAGTTAGAACCAAATATATGTATTGTAATTTATTTTATATGATTCTTTGTGTTTTTAAAATGTTTTTGATTGATGTTTTGTCTTCTTTACAATATTCTACATTAAAAATAATGTCTTTTCTTATTCTGGCTACTTAAATTAATTTCGGGCTACCAAAATCCGAAGAGCGCCTACCCAAAGGGCTACCAGGGATTTTTAAAATTTGCAAGCCCTGAGATGGATTCTGACATGTGTAATGACTGCCCTCCGCAACTCATTACATAACATAACCTGTTTTTGTAAATGATGGAATTTCCCAGACTGATATGACAAAATCAAGTTAATGTGCAACTGACAAAAGGATGGTAAAAATAGGCAGCTGCTCACCTTTCCCAGGAGTGCTGTCTAGCACAGACATTGACTTTAGTTTCCTACGCATTTTGAATTTCGGTGGAGGCACTTTCCACAAATTTTATGCAAAATTTCAAGTAAATATGAACTTGTGTTTGTCAGAATTACTTATCTAGAAAACTGTCTATTCACAGTTCCTGCTCTGACCCAGAAAGAGGCAGGCCACAGTGAGACCAACACACAGTTCCCATTATGATCCAGACAAGGAACTGAGAGCGAAAAAATTGCAAAAGATAATCCCACTGACACCTTCCCACCAACAGCACTAGGCTACAGGACAGTTCTACAAACCTTTGTCATGTCTCGGTCCATCTTCACAACCTTCTCCATGTTGGCTCCAGTTCCCAGGCGAAAGGGGCGCCCCTCTGAACTACTACACACACATAGGATGGAACAGTAAAATCATGTGACTAATGAAAATGAAACCCTAACATCAGAGATTCAGGATGTTTAGTATGGTAAAGCTCTTCAGCTAAACTCTCCCTGTTCATGAAAATTTACTGACAATTCCATCAGAAACAATGCCCTGGGATTCATCTTTCATCAATGCAAAACCAAAACAAAACACATCTATTTGATTTAGTCTTTAAACACAAGGACCTTTGGTTCAAGATTTTCTATTGAATTCAGCAATTTATCATTTTAAAGGTACCATTACATCTCTTACCTGAGTAGTGGCTGCAGAACCTCATGGGATGACTGGTCTTCACGCTTGTGGATGAAAATGGACAGTTTACCATCAACAGCCTCCCCTTCCTCTTCAACATCTTTGTCAGCCTTCAGTGTGCCCTTGGGACTCGAACGCGTCAAGCTGGTGTCGGGCTCTGATGAGCTTGGGGACAGCAGTGTCTGGCAGCCTAAAAAGAGGAAGTTCACAAAAATCAGCCCCTGGTCCATCAAAAATGCTGACTGTCGAGCTTTGATGATACCACCATTGGTTTGAGTTAAACCTAAACCCATTCATTAAAACAGTTCAAAGTCACAAACAACTAAGAGTATTAACAAAAAGAGTACTAACAAGGGTACTACAATCTTGACAAAGTGGCAGCTCCCAGTCACCTACCAGGAACCACATAGTCAGCCAACTTGGCCAACAGCAGCGAGGCAATGCGGGAGGCTGGGTCACTGGTGTCTGGCTGCTCAGCATCCAGAGCATGCATGGAGTAGCTCCAAGGAGGAAGAGCCACATTTCGGCAGTCCTCCACACTCATAAGGGGCAGTGCTGCACGGCACAGCTGAAGGATAATCAGCACCAGTTTGGGTGATGGCCGCTGGTCCAGAAGAAGCGACAGCAGCTTTGATACGCAGGCTGGTTGGCTCAAGATAGCCTTTCCAATGTGGCTCCTGCAAAACACACACACACACACACACACACACACACACACACACACACACACACAATTAATATTGTACTATATTCTTAGGGACTTCCTTAAAGGCTTAAAAATGGTTTTAAAACTGGTGTCTAACTGCACCTCAAGAATACAAACAAAACACTGATGAAGAACGCCTGTCAGGGAATATGCTGCGCTACCAAAAAGATTTCAAGAAAAAGAAAAAAAAAAAAAGGAACTGCCTCATGGAGGGGGACAGTGGTCCCACCAAAGACTGGTACACACAAACATGCGTGAACAAATGCACTTGACATTTTAAAAACCAAAGGAAGCCAGCAAATGACACTTGCATTAAATCAGGCACAGCAACTGACAAACTAAATGGACACATGCAGTGCACACAGCTGCCTACCTGGACAGGTCGTTGAGCAGGCTGAGGACATCCTGCAAGGCCTCGTTTCCTGCGGCCTGGTTCCCGCAGCACTCTGTGGCCCGGGCTAGGTGATTGGTCAGCAGGCTGGACACCTGCCTTGCCAGCCCAGAATGCACTGCATCTGTGGAACCTCCTGGAGGAAGGAAGAACAGGCAGGGTGAGGGGTTAGTGAGCAGCTACGGCATCCCGGGCTGCTCAAGTGATTTTTCAATGAAACCGGCTGTCCGTACCCTCCACCTTCTCCCATTCGATGCAGCGATTAGCCAGCACCTGGAAGGCAGCCCAGGCCATGGTAGCCACCTTTTGCCTGCGTGTCTGCTTTTCACTGGAGCTGCTGTCCCGCTGTCCACTCAAGCTACAGAGCCGGTCCATAAGCTGAACCAAGCCACTCCTCACCAGGCACTGCTCCTCACTCCTGAGGGGGCCGCAGGGGAGTCAGCCACTCATCTCTCACACGAAGCCCTACATATTCACACCATGCCTTTGTTGCCCTATGCATATTTGCACTACTAAGAAATATACAAGTAGAACTCAAAAGAAACGGCATCTATCATCATAATATTGTCCTCTGAATGGCATGTACATCCTCACATCAACATTACAATACAATACATTAAACACGCAAGCCTTCAAACTTAGAGAAAATGTAAATTTTTGCATACATTTGATTTTCACTAAGACAGAAAATAAAACAGTCAAAATGGGTTAACTTTGTACAGAATTTAAAATCAGATTTTATTAAAATATCAAAATTAGGCCACTCCACTATACCTAACTTCTATACATTAAATTTTTCCCCAAACTTTTATGGTAATGTGTCTCCTTTGCAGCATATATAGTTAAGGTTTTCAAAATTGTTTAAAAGACTATATTCTATATTATATTAAAAGCAAACATAATTTGTAATTTCATTTAAATACAAACATTAAAAACTACTGTGTGAGAAATAAAAAGCTACAAGGTAAAAGATGTGTTTAGAGACAGAGGAGTGTATGGTGGTTTAAGCTTGAGATTGAAACAGGGCAAAGCCCAAAGAACGCCTCACCTGGTGTAGGGGATCGTACATAGCATGCCAATGCTGTTGGCACAGGCGATGGGGTAGCGGGCACACAACGACACCACAGATGTCATGGTCTCCCCAAAAGCCTCCTGTACTTGCTCTACCATGCCCCCACATGTCAGCTCTCCAATTCTGCAGAGAATGCGAGTCACACCTTCACCAACAGCCCTAGATATGCAAACCTACTAATACCTGCAAGTAAGGAGCACTGTGAAGACCTTACCTTGTGCATGTTTGTAACGGTACAGTAGTTAATGTGATGCTTAATCGATCGTTTTATAGTTAAGCGCCTCCTTGTGGCGAAGATTAGTATTGTTCTGTAAATTCAAATTTAAAAACTTCATTCGGAGACTGTCATGACCACAGCGTGGACGTGTTTGGTGAAGTCTTGGCCCACATAAGCCTTTTTACTGTTCTGTCCTCACTAGACGTAACTGAGCTATCCAGCTAGACAAAGTTAACGGACAAATGAGTTATTGTTTATATCTAATAAATCAAACAAAACCAACTCAACTTGTGCAGGTTTTTTGTTTCAGACAATTTCTGCTTTTAATTTAATCTTAATCTCAATGAAATAATTACTTTTTGTACAATTGCTTTATCAGTCCAGAAATTGACAACAAGCTTTATTAAGTCATTTTTAACAATTTAAATAGCATGAGATGCATGTTGCTTTTTGACATTTCTTAATAGTTATGGTATATTTTTGATCTTTTTAATCCACTTGTTGTTAATCACTTAAACCACTGTTCCTGATTAAGCATTCCTTTTCATTAGTACCTGTCTGTGGTGCTCATTACAATTTGAAAATAGATATTGATTATTTGAATTAAATACCATGCTGAATTATCCAGACATCTGCTCTGATTCTGTAGTTAGTGTGATATTGTGATGTATGATTTATATTTTTGTTACAGATCTGAAAGCAGAAAAATCTCACTTTTAGTTTTTCTTTCAATTGGTTAAGAGAACGAAATGCAGACAGTTGCAAATTATCAAGAAGAATGAAGAGAAGGAACAATGTAATTGATATTTAATTATGATAGAGATCAAACTAAACTGAATTTGTTGACTGAAACAAAAACCCCTCACCCACTGTGGCTCTGCCAGGACCATGACTTCCATTCACCACTGCCTGATTAAAGTAGTAACCCTAATTAACACAGCAATTTAAATACTAGCAAATAGAATAGCTTGCCAGAATTAAGGTAAAGAATATGAGAAATAAAGCCCCAAAAAATGTAGATTAAAAAATAAGAACAGAATTGTATGCAAAATTAAATTATCAAATAGAGAAAAAAAAAATCATTTCCCTTACAAGGGTAACTGTGTACTGCTGTCATGGGTTTTGTCAGGAACCAAGCTTCATACATCGTGACCATTACTTTTAATGCAAGAAAAATTCTGTATTGGAGCTCCAATTTGGTCCTATTTATATTAAAGACTAAATTCCATTAAAAGACATACAACTAAAGACAATAGTTGACTGAGGTTAAAAAGGCAATGTTCTATTCAAGATAATGACCACAGGTGATCAGCTGTATTAAGTTGTTCCCAGTTATTAAATACTGTACATTGTGCTCACAAACACAGAATACACTGGGAAATGTGATAAAGTTGGACCTCAACAATGTCGAAATGTAAAAACGTTGTTTTTCTGAAGAAACTGCAGGGCTCATAAAGTCGCGCAAATGTCATAATGTTGCCACCATTAAAACCAGCAGCATTAGTTGTGTTACAGTTGCATTGTCACTCTGGTATTTCCAACCGTTTTCTAATGTAACAGTTTTTTAAAAAGCACTTTGTTGTGTTCAGTTTATGTTACTTAGTAGCCAAAACACTAAGGGAAGTAACTGGCACATCAGATGGTATCTTTGGCTGATGCCATGTTAAATGTTCATATGTATTAAAAACCCTCCAGTTATTCATCACTTGCTCTGTATTTACTTGTCATCGGTCACAACATGCTTGCCAGTATATCCAGTGAGAGATGCGCATTATAAAATCAGTTTTCTGTAATGTTAATTATTTTATGGCATGTTGATAATACATATATTGGTAAATAATCTTTAAAATTAGAATTAAAAATTTCAACACTTACTACACTGTATGTGTGATGTTCATGTCTCCCTTTAATACATACAAAATAAACCAAACAATACAGTTGTACCCCCATATCCACAGATATTACATTTCAAGTTCTACCAGAGCTAGCTAGAACTGCGCATAAGAGCGGACACCTTATACAACACTTTGTTATGTCCCCAGTCGTACTTGCTTAATGTTTCTGTGTCGTGTCTGTGCATCTCTTTGAACTCTTATGAGACTGACTCTGAGTTGGAGAACACCCACTGGTGTTCAAGAACATCAATCACTGGGCTGAAGAACCAACGAAGAGCCAATAAATTGACAGAAAGTCTCCGGTTCAGGAATTAAAGAGAATAAAAGCCACTTCCTGAAAAAAGTGTGTTGCTGGGTTGTAATTACTCACTTCCAAGAATCACTTTATTACTACCAAAATTCATCCTCATTATCTACCCCACGCTACAGTTTCCCACAAGCATTCTGTTCAGTCCCCATCGGATTCCGCCATTAACAAAGGAGATAAATCAGTACTGACATCACTCGGCATGCCTTCATCATGTTTATGCTTGACTGTACAGTATGCACTTGACTGGTGTGTAGTTTAAAAGTTATAAACTTATATTTTTGTAATCTGAGATTCGCTGGTACACTAGCCTTCCTAACAGAGTGTTAGCTTCACTGCTTGGCTCTATTGTATTACTATTAGCCTGCTCCTGTTAACATGTTCTCATGCAGGTAACCCATGTCTCATTGAGCTGAGCTGTTAGCGAGGTCCTAAAGATACAGAAGCACCTACCTTGGACCACCCTGCAGCACCATGGTGACAGGACCCACCAGGTGTGTGACTCCACCCACTCGGACAGCAGCTGTCAGTAGCTCCCTCATGTGGACCAAGGCCTGTCTGCGTGTGTTGCCACGCCTCCACCTTGTTTGCGCAGCTGACAGGAAGCTGCTGCTGGACACCTAAGAGTGAGACAAAGGCTCGTTGCTCAGCACCACTCCTTTGCTTAGATACATGCTTTATCCATGATCCCCAAGACAAAAAGGCCACCAGTGAGATCTTTGTTTGGCTATCACTCAGGAGAATGTGGAAAAAATGTACAGCTGACAGTAAAAAAGTGATCACGTATAAAGGTGACAGAAGCTACTCCAGGTTCACACATTCTCTTCTCATGCTTTTGGTGGATACCTTCAAGTACCGTGATCACCTTTAAAGTACAGCACACAAGTGACTGTAAAAATACTCCTCAGTGACCGAGTGAATGAGCTCTGTGATCCACTGGAATGCTACCATGTGTGTTCCACACAAATCATCATTTAATTTAATCAACAAATTTGAGCAAAAATTGCCATGTTATAAATTTACACAAGTTGTGCCAGTCTCTTTGGTTAAGAATAAAACGTAAAAGAGGAATGGATGCAGAGCAACATACAGCCTGGTCAGGGGTGGTGCCAATGAAGGCAAAAAGCTGGCCCAGCAGGACACTGTAAGTGGGCTTGTCTTGACTGTCTTCAATGGCCAGAGACTGCAGCAAGGTGAAGGAGCTGCTGCGGTGGCTTGTGGGGTGGTGTCGCCTCCTAGTGGACACACATAAACATGAGCAAGTAAAACACAAGACCTTCCTTCACTTTGGCAAGGATTTCTAAATATTACTCAAAACATTAACTTAGAGTACATTACATAGATTCAGTAGGTTTTATATACAAATGTATTATTGAACCTTTAAATAATGATCATTAAATCAATATATGAAATCAGTGGTTTCATTACATTAATTTTAATGAAACACAAACATCCTCTTTTTGTAATGGCTCTGTTTTAGCGAATAACCTCTGACTCCCGTGGGTGAACTCCAAATCTTGATTGGCGATCATTTCCAGGTCAGAGGGCGCAGACATGCTGCGTAAGAAGACTGGCTGCTTTACCGGAGGAACTGTGGTCTTGTTGTCTGACACTGACTTGCAGGCTAAAAATTCAATAAAAATTTCACTCACAACACACCAGCACAATGAACATAAAACATGATTCACTCTGATGAAATGCTGTCAACCATCAGAGATAACCAGTCTAAGCATATTTAGTAGGGATGTCCCAGTTCAGTTTTTGTTTGAGTATGGACCAATACCTCAAACTGTCTTTAGTCTTGACGCAATATTGGCCTTGATAACACAGGGGTGCACAGTGCACAATTTATTATTATCGCAAGTTGATTTACTAAAAATATGCCTGACCACTAAAAATATCTGCAAGAAAAAAATTAAAATAAAAAAAGGTAGTGCATACAGCTTTCCTTTATTAATTTTTGTGTGTCTTAAGTTATATCTGATAAGTAAAAGAGTAAAAGTATGAGTAAAAGTCTTTGTAAACATAGGCTTGGGGTTTCCAGATGGGCTGTGAGTGCATTAGTATTATTTTCTCATTAAAATAATGTGAATTATCAATATACACTTGCAATTTACAGTAGGTTTTCAGGAACAAGTCAATAATGTAACTACAGGGAATTAACCAATTCTCAATTTGTAAAGTTTGTATAGTCAAGGGTTTTGAGTGTTAGTTGTAAGTAAGAGTTAGAACTCATAAGTGGCAGTAAAATGACATTGCTGCTCTCCTGGGCTACTTACATAAATGTTCTTAAGCATTCCTTCTACACAGCACAAACACTCACAATTATCTGTAATTCCCTTTAACTGCATACACAGCCACTAAAATGACTAATTAAATACAAAGTGGTTTAATCATCTTAATTTCCTCATGGTCACTCGTTTCCTGTGTGCATCAAAAACGTTTAATGAGATCGTTAACTTAGCCAAAAATTAAGTGTCACAAATATAGACTGCATTCACAGTAGCTACATGAACACCCATCTTTCAGATCAGATAGGGACAACCCTAACATTTTGCAGAATTTCTTTAGTTAATTTAAACAGAGTAGCTTCCATAGCATGGGTTTTTATTATTATTTTTTTTTTTAACGGTTACACTGTATGTACGAAGATTAAAAAATTTATGTTCAACTAGTTCAAAGACCTATCAATAAGACACAATTACGCTGGACAGTGATGGAATTATGCAGTATGTGGTGAAAGGTTGGACTCTGCTGTTCTCAAGAAGCATTGCCTGATGTGAACCATGCCTGAAAAACAGTGGACAAGAAGCAAACTCAAAACTGGTGTGTGTTTTTTTTTTTTTATAGGGCAGGGCAGCTTTAACCAACATCCAATCTCATCACATTGACTGCACTCCAGGTTGGCTGACTCCTGGCTTCAATTAGCTCTTGGTGAAGTCATTAGCCTAGGGGTTCACATACTTTTTCCACTCTGCACTGTGAATGTTTACATGCTGTGTTCAATAAAAACATGAAAACATAATGTTTGTGTGGTAATAGTTTAAGCAGACTGTTTTTCTATTGTTGTGACTTAGATGAAGATCAGAACACATTTTATGACCAATTTATGCAGAAATCCAAGTAATCCCAAAGGGTTCACATACTTTTTCTTGCAACTGTATAGCAATTATGCAGTATAAATTAATAAAATAAATATATCAATACTATAATTCTGTAAACTTTTACATTTTCACACTAACATAAAAAGGCAAACTATATAATTAAGGGCATTGTAGAGCAGCAGAAAAACAAAAAAATAGAAATAGTATCTAACAGCAATTCTGTACGCAAGTTACTATTGTGTATTTCCAGCATTTCTGCTTCTGAAGTTTGCTTACTGAAACATGACAAACGTTCACCCGGTGTTCAGCACCAATAACAGTCGTGTTAACAGGCCTAAACATATGATGTCAATTACACTCTAAGTGACTCTCATGATAATTAAAACTTTAAGCCAAATACAAATAAAAGAAACTCCAGCAAAACTTCTTAGCAGGAGAAACTTGAGCTCATTGTCATATGCTTAAGCCTAAGCGAAGTAGTACCAAAACCTAAGAAACTTAAAACCATTCTGTCACAATAGACATTTTTTTTTTTTAATCAACTTTGTTAGATTTGTTTGGTTAGCAATATACACTATTAAAAAAATTCACAAATCCAATACAGGTCTTGGGATATCAACCACTGATAAAGGAAACACTGTTTATTTCACTGCATTGAACAATATTCATATTATATTACTACCATAGTTATTCTTTTCAGTTCAACAACAGCTGATGTCTGTAAACAAAAGCAGGCAAACTAAATATAAACCTCTACCTTAATGAGGTTACACACAGGCGATTTATGTATGTGAAACCCCTCACAAAAAAGCCTGTCATTAATTCACTAATTTACAGTGAGAAAATTTTAAAAAGTGAAAAATTAACTTATTTTGCAAATACGGAAATTCAGCATAATGGTTCTCGTTCTGACAGGAAGATAATCCTGCATTACTTTCTAACAATGCTCTGTTACTTTCACTTATTCATTAATCAAGTTATCCCACTGGCAGGGGGATTACCGTGCAGAGAACTTTGCCCATTGATGGACAATTCACCTGGGGTACCTGAAGGGGTCCCAGCCAGGCTGCGGGAGTGTGGCGCTATGGTGACGTGTAGCAGCAGTTCTGTGCGGTTCATCAGGCTCTTCACCAGTGAGCGGGTCTTGGCCAGCGGGCCAGCGGTTTTCTGCTGTAGGGAGTTCACCTCCTGAAAGAACTTTTCCCTGCAGATCAGATACACACTGGGGCTTACTTATGATTGCTCTCACCAATGACAGGAAAGGCAGTTGAAAGCCTTTCTATGTAAATATGCAAAAAAATTATAATAAACATTAAATACAGATATTATTGCCATCTCCTCAGGTACTGACTCTGCCCATATAACCTTGGGTTATATACATTTTTTTTTTTTTTTTTTTTTTAAGTTAAAAGGAAAGGCCTGGTCATATATTAAAAATACTCCTACTGGTCTTTTATATTACTTCCTTTTTTAAATGTATAATTTATTTCATTTAAGTCTAGTATAAAAAGTTTGAGATTAATTATTAATTAAACATTATTACTTTTAAATCAATAACACCAAAAATTATTTCTTACTGGAGTCAATATGTGATATTAAGGATCCAACGATCCTTGTACTACAGGGCTATTAATGTATATGAAAAGGAAACGTTACACATAAAAAAAAAAAAATTTACCTGTTATCTAAAATAATTAAAATGATAACATGAAAAAAATTAAAACTAAAATTTGACACAAAAGGAATACAAAACCATAAAAAAAAATTACATAAAATAAAATCACTTTTTCCCCCCCCCATCTTGCCTCATGAAAAAAAGAAAACATTTTGCCTGTAAAAAATGTTTTAACTGTCCAGATGATGTCAGTGCTCTGACTAACATTTTAACTTCCTGAGTGTCCTACTCCTCAATCCAAACACAGATTACAAAAATGCAAAGTGAGGCTGCTTAGTACAAAACAGTATTAATAAATGTATTCTGGTAATTCAAACACACCATGTTTTTCCATGGAAACTGGAATCTAGTATCGCAGTAATTGTCCTTATTTTTGGCTGTTAATTAAAACGAATAAATTAAAGCACAGAAAAACTGTGCTTTAATGTCAACATTTCTTTACAACGATAACAAAACTACAAACAAACTTAAAATAAATGAAGAAAAAAAAAAAAAACTAATTTCAATAAAAAAAAAAAAAAAAACTTAATATTCTTCTAAATGTACTAAAACTAAAATCTGCAAATATGCTAAACAAAATAAAGAGTAACAAAAACGTCAAAACTATAATAATAAGCGTGAAATAAAAAAAAAAAAGCTTTTCAATTTGAAAAGGTCTGTTCCCTTACCTAAGAGTCAAAACGACATTCTCTAGATCACTGCAATCTAAGGGCACTTCCTTCAAAGAACACAGCAATTCCAGCTCCTTAATCTTGTTCTGGAAAACAGAGCAAAGACAACACATATAATGCCTGGCATCTGGTGTCAGCTCCCCCAAGACCTCACAGAGACAGAAAGAGCGTCAGGCCAGACAGGGGCAATCAGCACCTCGAAGAAGTGGTAGTCATGAAAGAAAGGCGTGTTGTTCTCCAGTTTTCCCTGCTGGGCTTCCTCCACTTCACTCTGCCACTTGTGCTCCAGTTCAGCCACACTCTGGGAGTAGCAACCAGTACACAGGTGTCATACACTCCTGTCTGCAGGGACACGTCCCACTTTACTGAAAGGAGCTACAATTTAACACATAACCGTCAATTCTGCCAATATACTTAGCAAATTGTTCAAATTACTTTTAATGCCAGTACATTCATCCAATCAAATGCCATACTCTGTCTCTGTGTTACTCAACATGTTTGTGCACTTAACAGCCCACAAAATGGTGCAATTAAAGACAACTATAATTATGTGGTCAAAGATAATCTCAGTTCTTAGAATGAAACCAAAATTAAGAAGGTCAACAAAGCCATTCAGTGCTCAGACTGAAAGAAAATCTGCACACAAGCCACATGAAACAACCTAAATAAAGTGAGGTGTGCCGTGAAGCACGGCGAGTGGGAGGCTGTGCATCTGACCAGCCTGGACTACCTGCAGTTGGCGCTCCATGGCATTGATCTTCTTGAAGGTCTCAGCCATGATCTTGCAGAGTAGGTCATATTCCTCCGTGTGTTCCTCGCGGTACTGGAAATTCACCAGAGACTGCAGTGCATCTACCAGTGTCAGGTGCTTAATGACACAGGACACAATCACCTCCTCAATTACGTCTGGCCGGATCACCTCCCTGACAATGGTCCAAAAGCAGAAGAAAGCATAGGTATTGACTGGTACACAAGTTTAAATATCACAGACATGACACAAGTCTTGTATAATTACATATTTCCTCTTTAAAAAATTAACTGTGAGGAAAAAGAATGTGTCATTCTTGTGCATTCCAACTGGGACAGATTTTTATTTTTGGGCTTTAAAAATTTATGTAATAAGCAATATGATTTGTTTTTCCAGGAAATAAAGTAATCCTATTAAAGTTTGCAGAAATCAATTAAGTTAAAATGAGTTCTGTACCACCCCAACCCTACACTACCCAAGAAGCAACCAGGGAACACAACTCACCATAACCATGACAGGTAAACCAGGGTCTGGTGTGCCATTAGATACACTGGGTATGGTTGGAAGAAGTACTGATGAACACAGTGACCTCATATCTCTTAACTGCTCCACTTAAGTGATGCAAATCTGCTTGTCATGTTAGTGTCACATTTGTATTTTACGTGGCATCATACACTGATCAGCCATAATATTATCCAAAGCGACTTACAACATTTTGTATCTGTTACAATGAGCTAGCGCAGGGTGTCTTCCTCAAGGACACACCAGGTGGCTGGGCTGGGATTCGAACTGGGAGACGTCTACATCTCAACCTGATGTTCTACTCATTGAGCCACCATGCATGCATAAGGCATGCATGAGGTATGCATTGTAGTATCTGGCACCCTGGCTGGTCTGCAGCTACACAGCCCCATACGTAACAAATTGTGATACAGTGTATGTTCTGACACCTTTCTATGAGAACCAGCATTAACTTTTCAGCTCCACAAAATACAGGAGCTCTTCTATTGGATTCAACTACACAGGCCAGCCTTCCCTCCCCACGTGCATCAGTGAGCCTTGGCCACCCTCCACCATTTGCTGGTTCACCAGTTTTCCTCCCTTGAACCACTTTTGATAGGTCCTAACCACTGCAGACTGGGAACATCCCACAAGAGCGGCAGTTTTGGAGTTGTTCTGACCCAGTCGTCTAGCCATCCCAATTGGGTCTTTGTCAAGGTCGCTCAAATCCTTACAATTGCATATTTGTTCTGCTTCTAACACATCAACGTCAGGCACAAAATGTTCACTTGCTGCCTAATATATCCCACCCACATCCAGGTCCCATTGTAATGAGATAATCAATGTTATTCACGATCATAATATTATGGATGATTGTTGTATGTGAGCAGTCAAAGAATTAAATAATGATACAAAGCAAATGTGAATAGTTAACAAGGAGGGACGACACAGAAGCAGCTCCTTACTTGATACTGGGTCGGAACTGAGGCCTTGCCCTGCCTGATATTTCCCGCAGACGACCCATGATGCCAGGCGGTAGGCGGATGCGAGGCAAGTCAAAGTAGGCTCCGGGCACAAGCCCTGGTGGGGGCATTAGTGCATCAGACGGATAGGTAAACTCGCGGTCCTCCTCAATGGTGAGCGGCAGGGGTGAGGGGCTGGGTGTCAGGGCTGGAGAAATGGCACCATTGGCCTCCACTTGCCATTGGCACCTTCGGCATGGAGAAGCACAAGGTCAGAAAGGTACGGCCTAGTAACAAGGGGGCATCAGTGACACACAACGAGCACTAACCTCTGCAGCAGCTTAGAACACAATAGGTCCTGGCAGGCAACCTCCTCTCGGGTCACTTCAGGCCCATTATACAGGATGCGCAACATGGAACAGGCCAGAACCGACAGGCCCAGAGCCAGGTCCGCCAAGAAGGGCAGACCTCCAGACACATCCTCAGAGGACTCCTACAGAAAAACAACACAGAATACTTCCATTATAATGTTAATGATTACTGATATTCACACACAAGCAGGTACCAAAACAAA
>JABJVR010004654.1:0-14466 GCA_025773905.1 Chitala chitala
ATAAAATTCTTTTTTTTGGCAGCAACACTGCCATCTATTGGACATGTATTTTAGATACGCTTTCATTAAAATGGTAGTACATTTAATGATGAGGAGCGTAAGGTTTGTGCAATAGTGTTTTTGTGTTTAATCTTAGAAAACTGTATACACAATTGTCCATGTATGTTTTAATGCAAAAATAGATAGAGTTTCTGGAATCATGAGCGTGACATTTTATAATCTCTATTTGTCTGTCCAGTACGTTTTAAGTTAGTAGTGTCTGTGTTAATGTGAGGTTTCTTAAAGCTAGCCCTGTGTACATGCTGTTGTTGAAGACACAGTTAGGCCAAGCAGAAAATAAGGAGCAATCCTTGAATCCGTTTCTAGCACCTTCATGCTAAAAAATTTATTTTTGCTATTCAGAATGTTATTTTTTTATAATAAATAGTTAACAAATGCATTATTTTGCAGAAGCAAATAGTCTATGTTCTGTAATTAATAATGCAAACCCAGTCCCAAAACAGTTCCTCAGAAGGGCTAATATATATCGGCAAATCTAAAGATGTAAGCCATCAGAAATCAAGACTACCTGGAAGAAGACCACACTGACAGTAGCTCACAGCACTGGGTCAGAAGCAGAGACAAACTAAGACATTTATGGCAAATCAGGTATGGCTTTTCCATGTTCTCAGCGAATGTTTTCAAAATGTGTGCCAGGGCTTATTTTTTACTTAGCTGAAATTATTCTCCGTCTCATCAGTATCTTGCAAAGAATCAACAGATCAACACACACACACGTATTTGTATGTGTATAGACGTCACTCGGTTGCCACTGCTGGCTCTTTGCTTATCCATCTGACCACCCCGTTTATGCTACTGTCTCTCTTGTTATACCATTAACTAAGAAAAATGAGCACCAGCAAAATACATGGGCCTAACCTGGAAACCGCATAGTAAAAGGTCTGGTTCCACTCCTGTAGGGGAAGTTTCAGCAGACCGCAGGTATTTTATAGGTATATATTTATCTCCTCAAGAGGGCACTCTATACCTTGTTCATCTTCCTGAACTTTTAAGAGAACCAAGTGTACTTAAAGGGAAATCAACCAACATTACAATAATTACAAAAGATCTTGTATCAGTTTGCACTTTTCCTTCTTCACTTTACAGTTAGACTGGATAAAATAATTTCTTTAGTTACAACACAGTAGAGTAATGTGTATTTAATGAACTGTATGTTTAGACAGTGTTTAAGTAACTGATTTGGCAGTTGATGGCATAGTACTGAAAGATGCAAGGAGAAAAACAAAAAATCCCAGAAGAGACAGCACAGATTTGAACTCCTTCATATTAATTTTTCCTGTGTATTTTCTCAGCGTATTACTGTACAGAATCAATCATCTTTAAAACTGTTCTACACAACATTAAAATGACAAGCTCTCAGTGTTTTGTCATCGTTTTCATTAACTAAGCCGTTACCGGTATCACACATTCAGCACACATAGAACTGTTTTATAACAACTACTGCATGCCTGTGTTCTCATGCCATTGCTGATGATCGCAGTTACATTTTTAATACACACTGACGTTTTCCCCCAGTATTAGCATCTTTGTATCTGCTGTTAAATATACACTCTTATATAATGCAGGAGAAATGCTGTGAAGACGTACGTAGTTTTGAAAGCCACTTGGCAGGCTGAGATTAAACACATTTTTCAGCGAGCGTTTCTTTAACTGAGCTCATTTGGCGAGGTCGTGGTTCGTTTCTGTTCAGACTTGCCACAATCCCGCGGAGCTGTTCTGTGTGTGATGAGCATTTTTTACTTGTATTCTGCACATCCCTTCTCTCCAGGCAGCAGCAAGGGTGCTTTGTGCGGTGCCCGGTCATCAAAGCGCAGCGTTGTGCTGCTCTGCTCTCTGCGGCTGAGGATTAACCCTTCGGTGTCACACTTGACATCAGAAGAGTGGTCTGTTGGGTTCTATATGTTTTTGCCTATATCAATTTCAGTTTATTTTGATATAGCACCTTTCACAACAAGTTCTCTCAAAGCGCTACACAGAGAGAACAATGGAGGAGAGGAACCAAAAACTCCACAGTGTGAAGGAAAAAAAGTCTCTAGGGGCCCAAGGTTGACTGACTGCCCAGCTCCTCCTGGGCTTGCTAACATTAATATTTTTTCTTTTCAGGAATTTTAAGCTATCAGATACATTTGACCTCGTACCCATGTGACAAAGCTCAAAACATGCACAATTAATTTATTTTTAAACCAAAATGTTAACTGACAGTGGCAATGATGAAATACGCTTTATTAACATCATTACTAACAATGATGTATTTTTTCTTCTTCAGGAAACTTTTTTCAGGGATGCGGATGTAGGATTTAGACCTTCAGCTGTATGTGTGTGTTTCTGTGTCTGTGTATGTTTGGGAGTGTGTGTATGTGTGTGTGTGTGTGTGTGTGTGCACTTCTCATGTTTATATGGGTTTGCCCCAAGAGCTAAATAACAGGCAGTTCAGGTAAATTGGTAACTAAATTGTTCCCGATGTGTGTCAGGAAAGGTGCAGGCAAGCGCCCTGCAAAGTAGCAAATAACTACTGCAAAAAATAGTTTTTACATCAGGAAAGTCCACAGTATGTTTTAAACAAGGTTGGCAATTAAATTTGTCAGTGATAATGACACTTTCTCCATGTCCCAGTTTGTGCAACAAAAACTCCTGCTGTGGCCTTTAATTAAGTCTTCATTGTTGTTAGAAAACACCAGAATCTATGCAATTTTATAAAATGGTTATAAATGGTTATAAATACCTCAGCTAACAATTAATGGCTTAACAATATGCAGCCATTTGGACATTTGCTAATACATCTCATTAGCATTAGAGAACAAAAACAATAAATCAGCTAATTTTAAAATGTAACTCACACGTAACATACAATATTAAACATATGGTACCATAAAGCTGATGTTACCAAATCATTTTAGTAGATTATGTCCAAAATCATCACATATTGTCATCATGCAATTTTCAGATGTGACAAACTGGCATCTGGAAATTTATATTTCAGCTTTTCATTATGTTAGAAGTGAACATTTGAAAAGTTTACTTTTTCAGGCATTACAAGTAGTGCTGATGACTCATTCAACAACAACCTTAATCAAGGAATATGTAACCTATGACCCTTTTGGGCCTTGTTGTCAGTGGCTACCATACTGAAGTGGCACACATTTTCAGTGATCTTTTATTAGGCCCACTCACCTATGTATCTACTGTCACATCAGGCCTCTCATTTTAGTATCCAATCTTATCCTTTGTCCACCCTTAGACTAAATGCAGACCAAAAATATATATGACATCCTCTAATACAACACCATTAAGTCATACATCTTGGAAAGTCTGAAATTACAGCTGTACAGATTTTTTTATTTCAGAAAGGAAACAATATAGGTAACAGAAAATGTATTTCAACATAGACAAATATGGCAGAGACCAAGATGGATCTTGTTTTTTATTATTCCCTTTGCATTTTTTAATTACTACTGTCAGAACCTCTGCCTGCCTCTCCCTCTTTCCTGCACTGTTTGCTACGCAGTGGAGTTACCCTGGCATAATACCATTCAGTTCTGTTGAGAAATCCATTTTGCCAGTAACAATGAAATGCTATGAGAAAGGGATAAGTGTAAATAAAGAAAAGATCCATTATTACTCTTTTTTACTGTGTCTGTCTCTAACCCTCCCTCACATGGTATATTTACTGATACAATAGGGCTCTCTACCATACTAACAAGGTAATGAGCTCTTTACCACAGCTGTGATAATGTTGCTATGGCTGTTGGAAGAACAACATATACATTCATGCAGCAGAACCACTGCAAATCACAAGAACAAGGATTATTGGTGACGTTACACAACCCCAAACAAAGAGAGACCATAAAAAATAGCATATTTGGAATTACTAGGTTTTTCCAGACTAAACATTAAATTGAAATCCAACAACCTACCACTCAGACCAGCAAGATTTAAAAGCTACCAATTACTGTGCATTAAAAGTTAAAACGATATGACAAATACTTCAAAATTAATTGTAGCCCAACCTAAAATATTGACCATGTTCACATGCTTTGTGTTTGTATTCTGCTTTAAGAAGCTGACACGAGCTGACTTCTGATGGGTCTTTCATCAGTATTTCAAGACCTCAAGACAAAGAGGAAAACTCCCAGCTGCCTCCTCAAAAGCCCATCTTAAGAACTGTGAGCCTTTGCAAAACCCTGATAGAAGGAGGAGGAGTGTCAGCGAGTTTGTAATCTGGCCAGTCTGCTAATCGGAGAGAGCTGCGTACAGGACCGCTGTAGAGGGTTCATGTCCTCTCAGGTCAAGAATATTCTCTGCAGAGCAGCCTTTCTCCCAGGGGCTTCTGGACAGCAGTGTACATTTTCTAATCGCACAAAGTTATCCTCCTTAAATAGCCTTGACCTTGTATCTGACTCCCTCTTTCACTTGAACAAACACACAAGCCTCAAATTCACATTCCCTCCCATTCTTTATCACAGCCCTGAGTCCTGCTCTTTAATATTTTAAAAAGGAAAAACCAAATGGGGGCCACTTGCCATGAGGAGAATATGTTAATTTCATCTGAGTGATGATAGTGATGTTCTTATGCATACAATGACATGACTTTGTTCTGTTTACTGCTTGCTTGCTGTGCTGCTGTGTTTCCATTAGTCTTCTTCACTTTAAAACTTCCATGCCTTATAAGCATATGCTTTTAATGCACTCATAAATCTGTATACTTTCTACAGAAAAAAAAAAAAAAAAAAACGTTGGCACTGTTTTTCAGGGCTCAGCAGAGGTTTAGTGTTGTGATCAAGTAGTAGACTGTTGGCCTCACATTTCTCTACAACCCAAAAGCATCAGTGCGTTATTGATAGTGTCACCTAAAATTATTTTGGAGGCTTTTGCTAACAGAAGTGAGTGTGGATGGCTTGCTGCCCTGGAAACAAAAAGCTCCCGTGTGACACTGTCTCGGCCCTGGGGCTAAGAGGCTAGGTACATCTGTACGGAAGACAGTGGGCATATTTGCTGGATCTCCTCTGCTTATAGAATGTGCATGTTTGTGCAGATATAGGGCAGTTGTCTTCCCCGAAGACAGAGATGAGGTTACAGTCCTGCCATAGGTCTTATATGCAGCCCAACCTGAGACTGCAGCTGGAATGTTAATGGACAAGCCCTTAGCTTTCACATAAACCTTCCTGTCATACCAGAGATTTTTTGCGACAGTTCTGCTTTGACAAAGTAGGCACTGTGCATGAATCTGTAACAAAAAGTATGCGCTATTATATTTGACTGCGCAATACTTTTTGAAATTTCAAATCTTACATGATGGTGAAACTGTTATAATGGTAGCTTTGAAATCATACCTCCGTCTCTTCAGACCATGAAAAAAGCAGTTTGAAGCACGACCAGTCTGCTGACGTGTCTTGCCACGTGCCACAAGAAACGCAGGAAACAATGCCTGGCTTCAGTATGACATAATGAACAGGCTTGCAAATGTTTGCACATCATCCACCAACCAGAGTTTTATCACGATAACCACACTTCTTTGCATTTACGTCAGAGGTATTGGAAACCAGATCTGTTTTGCATGATTCAAGGAAACAGTTAGCATCTGAGTTTAGTTCACAACAACGCACCTGGTGTGGCTTGCCTGTAGTTGACTGTTTCACGTTTGTTTCTATGTCAGCAAACTGGGTTGACATCTGTTGTATGTAGGCAACAGCAATGTAACCCCACTGCTGTTATACATTGAATCCTAGGTCATAAGGATTTCAAAAGCAACAGACTGTCCACTTGCTTGCACTTAATTCATGTATGAATGTATAGTAAGATGCTTTTTCCTTTCACAGACAGGCCTGAGTGGGTTAGGAAGTCTGGAAAATTACTTGCAGGCATATGTGTTATTGTCTACCAGAATTAACATATTGAACTGACACCTGTAAGTGATTGACTTTTGTGGTAGTGAAATGGCTGTGTAACAATGTCTGCTGGAATTCTCATACACAGCATGAGACACAGGAAATGTGTAAAGCTGAAGGAAAGGGTATAGGCTGTCTTGACAAAATTACATAAATCTGACAAGAACAGGTGATGCTCTTTGGGTGAGGGGGGTAGATATTTTCTCACTGGTCATAGAAACCATGGACATTACCACTTGCTCAGTATTGCAGGGGTGTAAGTGAAACAGACAGGGCTTGAGGCCAGTGTAGAAGTGAAGGGACCTCATCTAATTTTTCAACACGTTTATTATACCAAATGAGCCCTCAAGCACTGTAATGAGTTCAGCTAAAATTATATAAAGTTTACACAAAGATAAATACTATGCTCTTAACCTTAGTATCGCCAAACGTTCAGAGTCAGCGCTGTAGAAAACTGGCATTTAACCAAGTTTTAGACTGTAACTGAATTTTTTTCATCCAAGAAGTGCTGCAGAGCAGAAGACCTGAGAGCTCTCTTCTTAGGGAGGTGGTAAGGAAGCAGAAATTGATCCGGTTTGCTTTTCATGCACATTGTCTGTGTTGCATTGTGCCATAATAGACAAAGTACGGCAAAATCCTGGTAGGTAGTGCCCAGTGATGTATGATATTATTTCAAAAACAGTGAATGGAACACGATCACTGTGATCTTGGTCTCTGCACATTGTCAGTTGAGTCTGAGGAATTTTTAAACACCAGAGAGGCCAGAAACAGGTCATCAGGGTGTGACGTGAGTCCAGGACAGACAGGCCTTTGTTAATCTATCAGCTTTGGAAAAGAGACACAGAGTCGGGCGGTGTTTCTCACTGTCTGACCTCTCAACACGTTTGCACTTATATGGAAACCCAGTGAAGATAGTTACAGAATAACAAAGTAAATATTTAAAACCAGAAATATGGGCTACATGCACCTTGAGAAGCTTGGTAACATTAATGATTACACTTGTTCACTTCTGCCAAAATAGCAAATTAACATTTGCCTATCTGAGTTTTAGTTTTTAATTTGTAGTTTTAAATATCTAGTTTTGTCCTTAAAGTCTATATTGGAAAACTAGAAACAAGTTCAACTTCTTTCACGTATTTGCATATATATATTTTTTTTGTAACCCTTGAGAGGGAACTGCTTTACATAATGATAAGGCACTGGTGTCTGTACAGCCGGCAAGGTTATACAGAATGGCAGCATTCCAGGTGAGCTAACTAAATGCAGGAGATGAGTGCACTTTTCCATACATTCATCCATTATCCAACTACTTATCCTTTTGCAGGGTCATGGGCTTTTTCCATCCATTTAATTGCATATGCATGCAGCACAAGTCAGTCTTTCAAACACAGCTTTAACAGTCCAAGATATACCATCATACTTAATATATTTCATGTAATAATCAGACCTTTATAAATTCATTAATCCCTTCCATTGATCTAATCATCTTTGCTGGTGGACTTTTTAATAAGAGGCAAAACCTCATGAAAACGTTAGACACAAAATTATTATAGATTCTTTCATATAGTTCAGGCATATGTAATTACAGCTTCTCTGTTAATCAGTTTCACAATAATCAACTGATACCTAAAAGTTCTGATACTTAGATGTTCTGTGAAAGGAGAGGCAGCTTTTGGAAACAGCTAATGAAAAGTCAGTATTACTGCCTGCTGTGCGAAACTAAAACAAATGTTTCTGTGGATCAGTTTTGCATGTCTGAGTGCCTTGGAGGGATCTTTGCATGCTTTGCTTTGCCATATAAAGATGTGAACTTCCAGCTAAAAGGCAAGTGTAGAATCATAATGAGGCTGTGTTGTGAAAGATCCTTGATGTTACAAAAGAAGAAAAGAGATGATAATAATCGATCATCAGTTGATAATATCTATCAAGGTACGCTGTCCATACACCAGAGATTTGCATCACAAAACCAATTTTTCAAACATTCAGCTATATGCCATGACTGATTAAATTGCAGCCAAAAATCTGTTCGTGGTACGAAAAACCCACATGATTTCCAAAACGGCAAACTCTTGGCTTCATAACAGGGGATAAAATTTTTTGTGAGCAGATGGATGTGGTGCACAATCTTAAGTTTTCAAACACACAAGTGTCCTGAATTTAAACAGCTGAATTTTATAGAACATATTATTATCTCCTGACCGAACAACTACTTGTCTACTGTATTAACAATGTGTCACTATTTAATAGCACAATTAAACACAGCAGTGTTACTACTAAACAATAATGACATGTTTTAAGCTGTTAGAAGAAAAAGGACAGCAAAGCAAGCTATTGTTTTAAAATGAATTTCTCTTGCTGAAATATTGTTGCCAAGCAACAGCTGAAAAAAAAATGAATTTTTGTTTGGACAGGTAGCCTTTCTCTACCTCTGCTTGACAGATGGTATAATGTTCATATGCTCAGCATCGTATGATGTATGAACTGCATCTAAAAAGCATTACTTAGCACAAATTCTGGTTACTTCAAAAAACTTTCCTTATTAACATTCAGATACTTGTTGACCCAACCATTCAGGTTTGAAGTAATAAGGAAATTCTCTGTGGGGACCATTTGCAGAGGCAGGTGTGTTTTCTATTCTTAAGCTGTGTTGCAGCCTGTGTGACACCACTGACAGATTCTGCATTCAGTGAAAAGCTGATCTGAATATGTGTACATGTGTGTGTGTGTGTGTGTGTGTAGCAGTGGTACCTCCCAACACAGTGACAGATGACCAGATGGCTCTCCTCCTCAATTAAAGCAGAACTGCTTAAATGCAGCTTTGAATAATACTCCCCCAGGGGTGTTTCCTGGCCTTTCAGCCCCAGCCCCTCGAAGCAGTACACAGAAGATGTGCAGTCTGTAAGGAGGCCACACCAAATGCTGGGGTGTATTCTTACTGTGTGTTTCTTTTCTTTTCCAAATACACAATACAGGAGCAAAAACTGACTTTTTAAAATAAAATAAAAAAATTAAGTTGGCATATTTAGATATAGTGGATAGTACTTTAAAGCATTGTTATTTAGTTATTATTAGTAGTCAAACACAATTGTTTTTAAAGATGTTATCATAAGTTTTTTACAATGAACACAAATGTTTTTTTTTCACAACATCCACAGTTCTACTTTCTTTATTCCAAGAAACGATATCTATATATAGGCCGCCAAAAGTGGAAAACTCATGTTTTTGGCCCTCAGACCACCAAACTATACATATGTCCCATTAATTAAGTCATTGTCACCAAGAAACACATCACTATCAACAGATTTGTGTAGATAGCTGCCTGAAGCAATAACGTACCATGAGGTCTAATAGAATTTGTGGATCCAGGCAAGGGCAGAAAAATATGTGTGCCATTATGGATCTCTCCACAATTTGTAAACAGGCACTCAAGGGACTGTTACCCTACATCCTGTACACACACCCATCTGCCAGGAGCACAGCAAGATGTAACTTAACTCTCTCACACCTGCTGATCCAAAACTTTCTCATGGTTGTAAACGCAGAAGCCTGTTTAAAACCTGCCAGAGGAAGTTTTTCAAACACCTGCCATTGCAGAACTCTGTGTCACACCTACCAGTGCAGAACTCTGTGTCACACCTACCAGTGCAGAACTCTGTGTCACAACTGCCAGAGCAGAAACCCGTTTCCATGTGATTCACACACTCACAGACAAATGCAGTAAAAGATGTTTTCATAGTCAGGTATTTTTTTACAGCCTCATGGTAATTACCAAGGTAATGTCTCCATATAAGAAAGAGGAATGTATTTTACTTCCACAGCAGGTCTTTCCAATTTTAAAAACTTTCTGACAGTCCAGAGAGCTATGTGAGCTGCTCCTGAGACCCTCGGCCCCTTCTGCTGCTTTCCACTTTACAGGCAGAGGAAAAACATAAATATTTACACAAAGGATTTCGCTAAAGGCTGACTGAGAAGTAATATTTCACACACTACTTGTATATTGCAGCCATGCACTGTACATACGCTACATGCATTTTAAACACCTTTCGTCAGGTGGAATATTGTGAAAAAGTAGACAATAGTACATTGTTATCCTTTTATCCAGCACATTCCATGTAGTGCTGTATTCTCCTGTTGTTTTATATGTGGCATATGTGCTTACTGACCCCAGTCATTTCCGCTGGGATACAGACAGGCAGACATTTAGCCACAGGCATGTGGGTACACCCGCAGGAAAGAAAACCTTGTAACCCAGGAAACAATTTGGTTAATTTATGCCCGTTTATGTTGCCATGAAAGGCACTCCCTGTCTGTGAATGGTTCTGGGAGCTGTAACACCCAAAAGTTGACTCTTTAATTGACTGGAAGTACTCTCTCTCTTGCTCTCTCTTTCTCTCACACACACACACACACACACACACACACGCACACACACACACGCACACACAGATAAACCGACAGCAATATGGATGTTATGTCTTTGCTAGGTTTCCTCACAGAGGTCATGGTAGCATCTAGCTAATGTTTTCATGCTTTGTCGCACTCATTTTTCATTAAGTTACATTTTCTGGCAAAACCAAAATGATCAGCTTCCAACATGCTACTCTAATTGCTATACCCATAGTAATTATACAACCTCTGAAACATGTGAACTTGTTGACCTCCAGTATTAATTGTTGATAGATTTGAATGTCTTTTCCATCTTTAATTTAAGAAACCTCCTCAAGCCTTTCAGGAGTGAAGAGAAATAGCACTTAGCAAAAGCAAACCAAAATATTTAACAAAAGAAATTCTCAACCCTTTTTCTGTGATGATACCAAACAAGCAATCAGCACTCATCAATGCAATCAAGTGCTTTCAGAATTCTCAAAAGAAGCTGAATGGAGAGCACACTTTTTATTACTAAAAGTGGATAAACGATTTTCAGTTAAAGACATCTGTCACCATAAAACACCCATAGCTGCAGACCAAAGAAACAACAAAAGCCTCTTAAAATAATGTCAGGGTAAAATTGTGAAGGGGCACTGACCATGGTAGTGGAATAAAATAATTTCACATGCAGTGGATATTTATGAGTACAGTGCATAATGCAGTTTACACAAACACTCAGAGGATGCTTTGCACAGACTAGGGCATCTTTCAAACCACACAGCTGGATAAAACTGACCCAGGTTTGAGGAGCCACTGCGTGTCTAATGACAGCCTGACTGACTTGCAGCATTGCACATGAAAGCAGAGGGACATATCAATGGTTTAACAATAGCTACAGCAAGTCACAATGTTTCCTGAAAAAAACTTTATTGTTCATCTGCTTAGATTTCAGCTTACTTACACAAAGTACTTTAGGAACGATCAATTATATCTCTAAATAATGCAGTATAAAAACAACCATAAAACTTAAGTATAGAAATTTTAAATATATCAAAATTTATGACTGCAGCACCAAAAAATGTGACCCAGTCTATGAACATTTGTACAACAGACTCGCACAACACTGCGATAAAGTGACGATACAGTAATGTTTTCAAATGAACTCCAACAAGTTTTGCTGTGGTGTTGTGTTGATTTTTCAGAAGCTGAAATGAAATGACCAACATCGTGTTTAGCACTGACTGCATATTAACAAGAAACATTCTTCCTTTAAGGCAAAGAAATGTTTTCAATGGAGATTTTAGAATGTTTTAGAAAAGCATTTTCTGTAGACTCATGCAGCTCCTAAGTCTGCTTCCACTCAGAAGCATAGGAATTTTCTCTGAAAGTAGACAGTGACGTCACATGACCATGCAGCCAGGTGATGCTCTTCCAGTAAGGCACTTTGGAGGTTGTCTGTGTTGTGGAAGCAATGGTAAAATAATTCTGGAATACTCTTGCTTGGCTACTAACCTTGTGTTCTTTACTGAGAGTACACTGTTGCCTTAAGTCCTATTGGTCTCTTCCAGATGACAGTACTATTGCAAACTACCCACTTTGAAGACAGACCATACAACCTTGAAAGAACGTTATATCACATTTCATTCTACGCTTTCTTATTAATCATTCTGTTCTTAAATGAAAAAAAGTTGGCTCACTGAGCTACGGATTACCATATGCACAGCTGTGTTTGTGTAGCCTGCTTCATTACAATGCAAACCGAATATCCTAGCCTGAATAATACAGTAATTAGCAAGGCTAATTAAAACAAGGCCCAAGACATTACATATGTGCTATCCAGCATATAGGTCTGTGTTCACTGGCAGTGTGAATGGCAGGTCTTGAAAACAGGGCTTAGACCGCTGCCTGCAGTACACCAACAGTGCCCACGTCAGAGTCATGGCACCTGGCTCTCTGGCAGCTTCTAAGACATTTGGCATTTGGTCCCCAGGTGTGACGATACCTGGTTACCATTTATAAGGAGGGGTATTTAACTTGCCGGTCGCCCACAAAATGTTAAATACTGTTTAATTATGGCAAAGACAAGTCAAATACGTTTGTTTATAATTTGACTGTATAGTTGCCGACTGTATCCAGAAAACGGTATTATGTCAGTAATAAATTAAATTAAGAAAGCAAGTGGTGAATAGTTTGTGGTTTTACAGAGCCATGTTAACACGAAGTTAATATATGGAATGAAACATCCATATCTGATGCTTAGCAGGACTGTATACAGCATCTAATTAGTGAGATGTTGTTCTAGCAGCCCCATTTACTGGATGGAAGGACAAAAACGGTTGCTTTTAACAGTTCGTTTATCTCTCATCCATTGCATTATCACCATTGTTATTATCTTGCTTAATTCTCTTTTAGCAACCTCTAACCATCTTTGTTCCTTGGTTTGACGATGTAGAATATATTTTTTAAAGAGGTAAATGAAAAAACACGCTTAATTATATAGAGTATTTCACAGCAGTTTACATTCTGACGTATTCGGGATCTGCAGTCTAGTAATTCTAACTTCATAAACTAATAATAATAATAATAATAATAATAATAATAATAATAAATCAGTTTGCTCAGTGGATGTCGTTGTAGCAAAAAAGTATTGACCAAACGCTACACTAACGACAGAATACGATGCACACTAACCTACACTACAGTTTAATTTTTTTTAATCTACTGTACGATCGGCAGTCAAGATAGAATTAGTCCTCAAGCGGAAGCAGAATGAAAATACACTAACTACTATATATAAAATGTAGTCTTCTATTAAAATGATTACATAAAACAGAAACTGCTTTTAACCAATATCGCTTATATTACAGAAATTGCTTTGAATCCGTGATATGAAGCCATGGACGTACGTAAAAGTGAGATATCCCCGTTTTTGGTGTCCGTTGGGCAAAACAGGAAATTAGGGAGCTGCGCGGTAGGGGAATGGTTAGGAGGTGAGGCTGGAACGGTGCGGTGCGGTGCGGCGAAGGCGAGAGAGCGAACGCGCTTTGAGCTGTGGAGCAGCGCGCCTGGGGATGCGCGCCAGGGGAAACAGCAGCGCGTACACCCCGTCTGGGTAACAATAGGAGCCTCGGCTCTGTCCGCCTTCAGCGCGTTGTTTCTCTGGATGTTGTACAGTTCGTGGTTTTTTTTTCCTCTCACAAGTGGATTGGTGTTTGAGGTAAGACTGATCGTGATGTTTTCTCCCTTTTGTTTTATTTTCTTTCTTTTTTCTTTAGATATACGTGGCTTTTGTTCTCTTGCCGCCTATGGATAAACCCGATGGTATCTTATACAGGTATTGCCATATCAGTAACTTGCATCTTGCCATATAACGTTCCGGTGTTATAATGCAAATAACGACGGATCCAATACAGCCTGTATTTTCTCCAGTTTGTTGTAAGCGATTCGGTAGTGCTCGGAATGATTAACTGTGCGATTCTTATGAATGGGTTAGAAGTTACTCTGATGAAAATATTCTAGGTAACTGTCTATGATAATAAAATTAAGGATTTTAAAAATAACAGTTGTCACCGTGTGTTTGTCTTTGTTATTGTAATAATTTCAGATAATGCTGAGCATGGGCTGTGCTACAAACATGTAATATTTAATCACAATTTAATCACACGTCGGTCTCAGCAAGACTGTTTTATTCTTTGCGTTTTTTGTTGAACAAAGTTTTTAGGCTATTGTTTTTTGAAATGTCCCGTATTACTGTCACCTCGGACTGTCTAGTGGCGGGATTCGGTGTTTTTAAATGGAGTGTGGAAAAGGGGATTGTAGCAGCTTTTTTTCGAGTTAAAATCAACTTTTCCGTGAAAATGTTGTTTAAGCTTAAAGCTGAAAACGCGTGAACTATAAAGACGTGGGAAATGTGCAGGTTGTGTTCCCATCGCTGTGCTGCGCTTTCAACATTATTCCTGGTGGAAGTCAATCGGCTCACATACATGCACAAGATACATTCATCACTCCTTTGTAAGTGTTTTAAGATATATTCATAATAGAAATACGAGAAAATGCGACAAAATTGGAATTGTTGTCGACTTCAAAATGTATTCGACGTATTCCTGATTAAAGCAATATTAAATGTTTATTGTGCCTGTACGATTATAGAAAG